>ML675611.1:33395929-33479821 GCA_007922155.1 Mesoclemmys tuberculata
ACACACACACACACACACACACACACACACACACACACACACACACAAAGTCCAATGAAGTCAGTGGTCATCTTTCCATTGATGTCAGTGGGTTTTGGATTAAACCCATACTGTACATGCACTGAAAAGCCACCCTGGGAAGTCAGACCCTGACTCACAAGTATATACAGGTGTAAACTGTCAGAAAAAAGGCAATGGAAATGTAAAATTATACATGCAAAATCTTCAGGGTAGTCTGCACCTTTGCTTTGTAAAATAGTCTGAACATTTACATTATTACATCATTTATAAATAAGGATAGACGTACAACCACTTTGCATATAGAGTTACCACGATTGCACATGCAGTCATGATAAAAGTGCATATGTAATACATTGGCTGCATGTTTATGATAGTGACTCTCATTAGTGACTGGTCCACATTAGTGACTGACCTTAAGAACCTACTACTTAGTCTAAGCTAATGGAGTGATGACGTTAGCTGAAATGGTAATGACTAGTGATTTTGGTCCTGAAGTTCTTTGGTTCAGTCTCCAATAATAGTCATGATATTTGTATTTTATGAAGCCACATACTGGTCACACATTCAAATGATTGGCTGATTTTTAAATGTGTTTATCAATTGCTATGATTCTGTACATAGTCATGATGATTGTACATACATTAGGTGCACTGTTATGCATGAAATTTTGCATATGAAAGCATACTTGTATTTTATGTTAAATTTGACCCATCTCTACATTTAATTGTTATTGTTCCCTTTCTCCTTTACAGACACATGCTTTACAAACTGTTATAGGATCTGTACTCCTTTTTCTACTAAAAATATAAGATCCACAGAAGTCCACTAAAAATATAGGATGTGTGAATGAATATGTAGCATATCATCCAGTCAAGAGGAAAATACGTTTTACCCACATTCAGTAGATCTGGTTAAAAAATCCATTGAAAAGCATCTCTAGCAGAGGATACCTGATTTTGAAGGATGTGTAGTACTTTACTACTAAATGAATGTACAGAAAATGTACTGTAACATTTTTAACCCTTTGAAAAGAAGCAGGAGGTTGTAAGTACACACATCCTCCTACAGGATAGAGCCAACTTCATCTGTACAAAGTACAGGCTGCTTTCCATATTGGAAGAGAAAGTTAAAGGACTAGAGACCCAAGTATCAACCCTGTGTTGCATTAAAGAAAACAAAGTCTTTCTCGATTGAAGACATGATTTGTTACTGCAAGTATAGAGTGAGGAAGATTCAGAGAAGGCAGTGCAGGGGAGACTGAAGAATGGGGAAGAAAGTGACCTCCCAAAGAAAGAGAACCTATATGCCCACCATGGAGATAGAGGTAAGGAATCATTTTCAGGCTCTCTGCACAGGTACTACGGTGGAGAATGATTTGCAATACTCATCTGCGGGAATGGCTCAGAAGGAGATCCTGTTGATCAGAAGGCATGGGATGCATTGTCCTAAGGATGGGGGTTCCATAATCGACACTCCTAAGGAAAGTTTCCAGTTCAAAGGACCTGATTCTCATGGGTGACTTCAATCACCCTGACAGCTGCTGGAAGAGCAATACAGCAGAACGAAAACAATCCAGGAAGTTTTTGGATAGTGTTTCAGACAACTTCCTGGTGCAAGTGCTGGAGCAACCAACTAGGGACCATGCTCCTCTTGACCTGCTGCTCACAAACAGGGAAGATTTCATAGGTGAAGTAGAAGAGGGTAGCAACCAAGGCAGCAGTGACCATGAGATGGTCGAGTTCAGAATCCTGAAAAAGGAAGAAAGGAGAACAGCAGGATATGGACCATGGACTTCATAAAAGCTGACTCTGACTCCCTCAGGGAACTGATGGGCAGGATCCCCTGGGAGGCTAATATGAGGGGGAAAGGAATCCAAGACAGCTGGCTGTATTTAAAAAAAACCTTACTGAGGGCACAGGAACAAAGCATCCTGATGTGCAGAAAGAATAGCAAATATGGTAGGTGACCAGCTTAGCTTAACAAAGAAGTCTTTAGTGAACTTAAAAACAAAAAAGAAGCTTACAAGAAGTGGACGCTTGGTCAGATGACTAGGGAGAATTATAAAAATACTGTTCGAACACGGAGGAATGAAATCAAGAAGGTCAAAGCGCAATTGTAGTGGCAGCTAGCAAGGGATGTGAAGGGGAACAAGAAGGGTTTCTACAGATATGTTAGCAACAAGAGGAAGATTAGGGAAAGTGTGGGCCCCTTACAGAATGGGGGAGGCAACCTAGTGACAGAGGATGTGGAGAAAGTTGAGGTACTCAATACCTTTTTTGCCTCTGTCTTCGCAGACAAGGTCATCTCCCAGACTACTGCACTCGGCGGCACAGAATGGGGAGGAGATGAACATCTCTCAGTGCTGAAGAAACAGATCTAGGACTATTTAGAAAGATTGGACAGACACTAGTTCATGGAGCCAGATGCAATGCACTCGAGGGTGCTGAGAGAGTTAGCTGATGCAATTTCAGAGCCCTTGACTATTATCTTTGAAAGCTTGTGACAATTGGGGGAGGTCCCTGATGACTGGAAAAAGAAAAATATAGTGCCCATCTTTAAAAAAGAGAAGAAGGAGGATCAGAGAACTGCAGACTGGTTAGCCTCACCTCAGTTCCTGGAAAAATCGTGGAGCAGGTCCTCAAGGAACCCAAGTTAAGGAACTTGGAAGAGAGGAACAGTCAGCTTGGATTCACCAAGAGAAAATCATGCCCGACCAACCTGATTGTTTTCTATGAAGAGGTGACTGGTTCTGTGGATGTGGGGAAAGTGGTGGACATGATATACCTTGACTTTAGCAAAGCTTTTGATACAGTCTCCCACAGTATTATTATCAGCAAGTTAGAGAAATATGGATTGGCTGAATGGACTATAAAATGGATAGAGAACTGGCTAGATCATAGAGCTCAACGAATAGTGATCAATGGCTCTAAGTCTAGCTGGCAGCCGATCACAAGCAGAGTGCCCCAAAGGTTGGTCTTGGGGCTGGTTTTCTTCAACATCTCCATTAATGATCTGGAGGATGGGGTAGATTGCACCCTCAGCAAGTTTGCAGATGACACTAAGCTAGGGGGAGTGGTAGGTACCCTGGAAGGGAGGGATAGGACACAGAAAGACCTAAACAAATTGAAGGATTGGGCTAAAAGAAATCTGATGAGGTTCAACTAGGAGAAGTGCAGAGTCCTACACTTAGTCCTACCCATGCACAGCTACAGACAGGGGACAGACGAGTTAGGCAACACTTCTTCAGAAATGGATCTGGGGGTTACAGTGAATAAGGAGCTGGATACGAGTCAGCAGTGTGCCCTGGTTGCCAAGAAGGCTAATAGCATATTGGGCAGCATTAGTAAGAGCATTGCCAGCAGATCGAGGGAAGTTATTATTCCCTCTATTCAGCATTGGTGAAGCTGCATTTGAAGTATTGTGTCCAGTTTTGGGCCCCCAACTACAAAAAGGATGTGGAAAAGTTGGAGAGAGTCCAGCGGAGGGCAACAAAAATGATTAGGGGGCTGGAGCACAAGGCTGAGGGAGAGGCTGAGGGAACTAGGCTTGTTTAATCTGCAGAAGAGAAGAATGAGGGGCAATTTGTTAGCAGCCTTTAACTACCTGAAAGGGGGTTTGAGGAAGGATGGAACTAGGCTGTTCTCAGTGGTGACAGATGACAGAATAAGGAGCAACGGTCTCAAGTTGCAGTGGGGGAGGTCTAGGTTGGACATTACGAAAAAGTTTTTCACTAGGAAGGTGGTGAAGCACTAGAATGGGTTACCTAGGGATGTGATGGAATCTCCATCTTTAGAGGTTTTTAAGCTGTGGCTTGATAAAGTTCTTGCTGGGACAATTTAGCTGAGGACAGTCCTGCTTTGAGCAGGGCATTGGACTAGATGCCCTCCTGAGGTCTCTTCCAACTCTAATATTCTATGATTCTATATGCTCATGCACACAGACACACAGTTCACTGGTAGTTTCTGCATGTTCAGGAGTCCCCTGAAACAATTATATTACACAATTACAAAGTATTTCTATTGATATAATTTGCCTTATCTTGCTTGCTTTTGAGTATCATTGGCATAAGACCATATTGTCACAGGAAAGTTTTTCCCTTGCATTTGGGCTTTTGTGCCAAGTAGTAATAAATTCACTCAACAGTATGCAATGGGAACATTACCTCACCCACCATTGACATTTAGCCATCTCTGCGGTCTAGTCTGTCATCTGTTTTAACAGCAGGCAGCAATAGTATTCACCAATTTAGAGCAAGAAGTCAAGATGAATATCACTGGTGTATTATAAGAATTTACACTAAATACAAACTAGTAATATCCAGTTGCAACGGAAAAGAAAATTCCAGAAAGCAGAATACCCAATAAGTAAACAAATTGGAATTTGATAAAGATTGTGAACTTCAACCCCTATTCTAATAGAATTCACCATAGTCATTTTTAAGTAGAAATTAAGCTGCTATTGCTAATTTCACATTCATATTTTTTGTAGAGTTGAAGTACTGAAGTAGCTGTCAGAGC
Source organism: Mesoclemmys tuberculata (assembly GCA_007922155.1). Classification (NCBI taxonomy): domain Eukaryota; kingdom Metazoa; phylum Chordata; order Testudines; family Chelidae; genus Mesoclemmys; species Mesoclemmys tuberculata. The sequence goes on from ML675611.1 coordinate 33,400,468, forward strand.
AAATCAATCAGTTCCTGCCAATGGGTGAGAAAAATGTACAAAACCTTGAAATGACACATTTGTCCATCGGTGGAATATCTACTTTCAAGTGAATGGCACTGATGCTTTCTGGGATACCACCATCTGAAAATCTACTTACAGTAGAACCTCAGAGTTATGAACACTTTGGGAATAGAGATTGTTTGTAACTCTGAACAAAACTTCATGCTTGTTCTTTCAAAAGCTTACAAATAAAAGCTTTGAATACAGCTTTGAAACTTTACTATTCATCACTGAAATTAAAGGAAATTCTTCTTAAAAAAATGTATAATTAAACCTGCAGTATTCACTGTCTCAGGATATTATTGTGAACAATTAGTTTAATAAAATGTTTTAAAAAGAGATTTAGGGTACAATTTTCGTAAGCACCTAAAATGATTTAGCTGCCTAGATTTCATTTTCAAAAGTGACTTGGGCACTTACTAGCCATTCAATAAGATTTAGGCTCCATAAAGCCAGATCTGGCATACAACTCCCATTGAAATCAGTACCTTTAATAATCTGGGTTTAAGTGCCTACGGCTGGGTCTACACTGACAGCAGAAAATTCGCTGCCTTCAGATCAATTGCTCTGGATTGACCGAGTGGTCTGTGTAGACCTGCTCAGTCGATCCAGTAATCGACATAGGAAAACCACCCTGGTAAGTGGTGTAGCGCTGTGTCGAAGGGAACGCTGTTCCCTTTGGTGCAGCACAGTATGGACAGCGCGCGGAGCAGACGCAGCGAGGTTGACGGAAGATATGCAAGTGATTTACATCACTTGCGTATCTCCCGTTGACGGCCGCCGAATCCAGAAGGTAAGTGTAGACAGGCCTAAATCACTTCTGACTTTATAGTCGTGTTCCACTTTCACTTACACCACTTGCAGATTGTCTGAGGGCACCACTGGGTCTAAGGAAGTGAATGGCTCTATAGTTACAATAAGTAGAAAAACAGTAATGTCTTTCATTTGTATAGCATCATTCATGTCACAAAGTACATTTAAAAAAAATAAACTGAAAGTATTGAACTCTGAAGAAAAATAGTAGAGGAATATTAGATGGTAAGTGCCATATGCTAAATAAACAGTGTGGGCCATATTCATTTTAGGTGTAATGCTGTTTATTTCACTGACCTTATACCAGCAATAAATTTGATCCTATCAGCTCAAACAAGAAACAGACGTTAAATCTTCAGAGGGAAAATATCATTAAAAGCTAAGCAGGTGTGAAATCTGTGCCTAAGCATTTACAGAAATGATTTAAAATCCCAAAAACAAAATTATATAAATTCTCTGACAAATCATGAACTCCTCCAGCTGGTCTGTGAATTTTGCTGTATAATCTTCAGTATTGTCACTTTGCAGGGGGTTGTGGAAATGTTTTCCCCATTGCATTATTATTATTATCATTATTATGATTTTATTATTACAACACCTAATGGACCCAATCAAGATTAGAGCTTTATATGCTTGGCATTATACAAAGACATAGTGAGAGACAGCCAAATACCCACTGAGTTTAAAATGTGAATAGATAAACTAAACAAAGGATGGGAAGGAAAACAGAGGCAAGGTCCAAGTTCACCTGCAGAGCTAGGAATAGAATCCAGAGCCATTGTAGTTTAGTCCAGTGCTTCCACATGATGTTCCACATGGCGTCTACGCCCTGTTTTTGGTTTTGAGACATTTAGTGTTGAACAAAACCAAAATTTCTAAGTAAAATTCAGTTGAAACCAATTTTGAGTTAAAAAACACTTCAAGTGAATTCATGAGTGATTTCAGTTGAAAATTCTACATGTTATAATTTGGCTTTAAAGTCTTGTAAGCCCAGAAAGACTTTGACAAAGACAGTCTGTAGTTCAAGCTTGAAACAAAACCAGATAAGTTTTACCTTGTTCTGGATTTTATTGCCATGGTTTGCTAAAGTCCAGTTTTCAGTATGTTGAGCACATGAAGGGTTAAACTATAATACCCATACTTTTAATCATGAGAAACCTTGAGACTTTTTTCAAAAGGTTGACCTAGCTAGTATTGCTTTTGCTATGGATAGGAATGGGGAGGAAGGTTGATTTTTATCTATGTGAAAACAAACATTGTGCATTTTGGGAAAGAGAAAATTTGTGAGTCTCTCAGGTAAACTCTGAAAGCCAAGAAGTAAGAGCATTGATTACAGCCAACAATAAAGATAATTGTGCGTATAACTCCATGCACAGTGCACTGAGGATTTATTTCCAACATCGGGCATTTGCTGGCCAAGTTCACTTCACTTTCATATTAACCTTTCATTATTGTCTGGATTCATTATTGTCTAGATGCTACAGTCGGTCCTAGAAACCTTGAGAATTAATATCATTTTCCAATCTCCCTTTCCTCAGCAAAACCATTAGAAAAAGTAGTGACAACTGAACTCCAGTACCATTATTTTTGTTAATGGAACTTTCACAGTCAGGCTTCATACCAGGTCTGGTCGGACTGCAAGATAATCTCTTTATAGAAAGAGAACAAACATCAATGTTCCTAGTGTTCACTTTATTGGCAGCCTTTGACTTAGTGCATCATAAATTGATAATCATAGAAATGTAGGACTGGAAGAGATCTTGATAGGTGATCCAGTCCAGTCCCCTGCACTGAGGCAGGACTAAATATTTTCTAGACCATCCCTGACAGGTGTTTGTTTAACCTGTTCTTAAAAACCTCCAGTGACCTCCAGTGATGGAGGTTCAACAGCCTCCCTATGTAATTTATTACACTGTTTAACTACCTTTGCAGTTAAGAAGTATTTCTTAATGTCTAACCTAAATCACCTTTGCTGCAACTTAAGCTCATTGCTTCTTGTCCTGTCCTCAGAGGTTAAAGAACAACACATCACCCTTGTCTTTATAACAACCTTCTACATACTTGAAGACTGTTATCATGTCCCGCTCAGTCTTCTCTTGTCTAAACTATACAAAACCAGTTTTTTCACTTTTTTTTTTGTGGATCAGGTTTTCTAGAATTTTAATAATTTTGCTGCTCTCCTCTGGAATTTTTGCAATTTATCCACATCTGTGGTGCCCAGAACTAGACCCAATACTCCAGCTGAGGCCTTATCAGTGCTGAGAAGACTGGAAGAATTACTTCTCATTTCTTGTTTACAACACTCCTGCACCCCAGAATGATGTTTGCTTTCTTTGCAAAATATTACATGGTTGACTCATATTTAGTTTGTGATCCACTCTAACCCCCAGATACTTTTCTGTAATACTCCTCCTGAGGCAGCTATTTCCCATTTTATATTTGTTTCTTCCTAAATGTAGTTCTTTGCATTTGTCCTTATTGAATTTCATCCTATCTATTTCAGACCATTTCTCCAATTTGTCAATATCATTTTTAATTCTAACTCTGTCCTTCAAAATGTTTGCAACCCTCCTCAGCTTGGTATCATTCACAGTCTTGATAAATATATTCTCTATGCCATTATCCAAACCATTTAGGAAGATATTGAATAGAAGCAGACCCAGGACAGATCCCTGAGGGACCCCACTTGATATGCCCTTCCAGCTTGACTGTGAACCTTTAATAACTACTCTCTAAGTATGGTTTTCCAACCAGTTGTGCATCCACCTTATAATAGGTTCATCTAGGCTATATTTCCCTAGATTTTTTATGAGAAGGTCATGTGTGACAATATCAAAAGTCTTACTAAAGTCAAGACATATCACATCTACTGCTTCCCGCCATCCACAAGCTTTGTTACCTTGTTAAAGAAGAATATTCAATTGGTTTGACATGATTTGGTCTTGACAAATCCATGTCACTGTCACTTATCACCTTATAATCTTCTGGTGCTTACAGATTGATTGTCTGATTATTTGCTCCATTGTCTTTTCATGTGCTGAAGTTAAGATGATTGGTCTATAACACCCTTGGTTGTCCTTATTCCCCTTTTTATAGATAAGTACTATATTTGCCCTTTTCCAGTCCTCTGGGACCTCTCTTGTCCTCCACAAGTTCCCAAAGATAACCAGTAATGGTTCAGAGAGCACTTCAGCCAGTTCCTTTAGTATTCTAGGATGTATTTTGTCAGGCCCTGCTCATTTGAAGACATCTAATTTGTTTAAATAATTCTTAACTTGCTCTTTCCTAGTTTAGCCTCAGTTCCTACCCCATTTACACTGATGTTCACTATGTTAGTTGTCCGATCACTGCTAATCTATTTGATGAAAAATTAAACAAAAAAGCCATTTTAACAGTTTGTCCACTGCCATGTTTTCTGTTGTTGTCTTTCTCTCTTCATTGAATAATGGGCCTACCCTGTCCTTGGTCTTACTCTTGTTTCTAATATAATTGTAAAATGTTTTCTTGTTACCCTTTTTGTCCCTAGCTAGTTTAATCTCACTTTGTGCTTTGACCTTTCTAATTTTGTCCCTACATGCTGTGGTGTTTTCTTTTTTTTATATTCATCCTTCATAATTTGACCTAGTTTCCACTTTTTATATGACTCTTTTGATTTCAGGTTGTTGAAGATCTTCTGTTTAAGCTAGGGTGGTTTCTTACCATGCATCCTATCTTTCCGATTCATTGGGATAGTTTGCTTTTGTGCCTTGGTTAAAGTCTCTTTAAAAAACTGCCAGATCTCTTGAACAATGTTTTCCCTAAGACTTCTTCCCACTGGATCTGATCTACCAATTCTCTGGATAAGCTAAAGTCTGCCTTCTTGCATCTGTAAGAATCTCATATAAGTCTGCATATAAGACCTACGAAAAGTAGATGGTATAGTATTACATTGGCATCTATCATTCCAAACAAATTGTGATTGATGGCTTCTTCTCATCCCCAAGATCAAACATATGTGGCATTCAGCAGAGATCAATCCTGCCCAAACCCTCTGATATGGCTGTGTGTTGTGCAACATGCTCAAGTGCTGTCTTTCACAGTTCAGGACACCTACACCTGTATTTTTCCTTATTATACCTTCCTAGTTCAGCAACACCCCCGATCTCAGTCTTCCAGTTCCCCTGGCCATCATCTTTCTTGCGTGGAGATACATGTCTCTCTCCCTTATGACTGGGAGAACAGGTTGAACGGATACTTGTCTTCACTGCGTTATTCTCAGCAAAAGATAGTCTTCCTAAACAGGCCTGCTTGCTTTCTCTTGGGAGACAAATAATTGTGTAACTGACCCAGTTATAAGTTACCACACAATTCTTTGCAAGCAAGTGTATTTTGTCCTTAAGGTAAAAGCACTACAGAGGACCATTAAAAACTATAAAGAACCTACATGCATGCTAATGAGCTTATCAGAAATCAACGCCCACCCCCCATCTTCACAAGGGCTCTAGTAGGTGGCAGTCCTTCCAATTCTTCCCTAAGGATTGGTGCCCTCTGTGGTCCAGACATCCGGTCTGACTGGTGAATCACAACAAAAGCCCTGAGTCAGTTCACCATTTATTTATCCAAATGTCATTTCTTTGTCTCCTGGTTTCTAGATAATCCAGTTTGAACCTTTGACGAGACAATGAAAAGGTAATCAGTCAGACAATGGGTCCCTTCCCAGGGCAAAGCTTCAAAGGCTGATAACCAGAATTACATTAGCATACCCCCTGCTGCTAGTGAAGTTGTATACAATTTCACAGTAAATCATAAACAATTTCATTTTTCATACTGTGGACCCCATTGGTATTAAACTTAATTCAAAAGGTTTAATTTAATTCAGTAAGGTTTAACCAGGATATTGCAGGACATTGTCATATCTGACATTCTTCCATTATGTGGAAGACACCTAGCTTTGCAGTTATACCTTCTCTTCAGTAAGAAGCTAACTACTAGGATCCATGCATTCATCACCACCATAACTCTACTGCATCTCTTTTTTATCGAACACTGGCAATCAAAGGCCTAGACAAATTCCAAAAAGTGTAAATTCATGGCAGATCTACCTTTAAAACCCTCTACAGAACAGGGACCAACTATACTGCAGACCTGAGAATGAAATATTGGCTGTGCTCCTGCTTCAGGGCTAGGAAGGATTCCTTACCTCCTCCTCAGTGTACACCCTCACATCTATGTGATCCATGAACACAGGGATCACCAGAGCAGAAAAAAGGAATGCAGGCACGAGCTATAATCAGCTTCTGTAAGTAAAGTGCAGAACTCACTGAATGAAGCAGCCATGTATTTGTGAATATTCTTGTGAACAAAACCAGCCAATTTGCATTGCTGCCATTAGTGACCCCCTATATTAATTTAGATCAAGTTTGTCACTATCCCAAGTGCATTTACATAGGGGTGTAAGAGATGATAAAACATCCCCTCAGATCTCAGGATGAGGGAGGAAATCCTCTGCTAGGTTTATACTCACCCTCTCATGTTAGATACCACATATAACATCAGTAATTCTCTAGGTAATATTTATAGTATTTACCAGCTTGGGATATCAAATTTAGTGTTAAATTTGTGTAAGATACTCTAAAAGGTGGAGGTGAGTATATGTTCTTCTAAATACCATATATTTCTAGAAGTGCAATTCCTTTGTACATGGGAGAAACACATCTACAGTTGGAAAGATGAAAAGAACAAAGAGCCAGTCGAGAAGCTCTTGTCAACATTAAAAGTATTAGGGTACCACAGGAGAGAGTCAGCAAATCTGGAAAAAAACTTCGGAGGTATGGGAAAGTTAGTTTTGTATCTGAATAGGCTAGGAGAAGCAGTTCCAGAAATAACTTCTCTGCCACCTGTAAGAAGGGCTGGATTAAACATTAGGATCAATAGGCTTGTGTCTTGATCCATCAGGTTGGGATTTTTTTATATGTGTGATCACATAAATGTGTGAGCCCACAACTGAGTCAAAAAGCAAATGATCCCACCATCCTGACCCGGGGGAGGAGTCCTGTCTGCCCATTCCTACATAGCAGAAGTGTCCTAGCTGTGCTGATAATCTTGGAGGAAAGCACACCACCACCAGCTCTTGTTTTTCCTTTGGGTCAAAGCTGGGAAGAAGGGGTATCCCAGATCATTGTTCTTGATCTTGTGGCAGGCTCAGGTTTCCCTCCTTCCAAGTCTGTTTTTCCTGGGCTTTGGGAAATCCAGGGAAGCTAGTGGCTTCCACCGCTCATCAGGGCCTCCTTTTTTTCTGAGCTGTCACTGTAGTCCAAACTGTGGACCAGGGATGAAGAAGGACTCAGTCTTCAGTGGCTGCTCCTGGATACCCTGGTCCACTGCAACTTCTCATCTTCATGTATCCCAGTGTGGAAGAGAACTCTGACCCAACCCAGCTCTAGCTCTTTGGGTGACACTGTTGCTCTTTGAAATGGTTGGGATCCAGGAAGGAGGGTGGGAGTCTCCAGAGATGGAGCACTCTGTGTAGAGTGGGACCTTCATCACTCTCTCCCTGCCACCAGAGCAGTTGAATTGGAGGACCTTTCACCTGTGCAGAAAAATATGATAAATAATGAATAATAAACAGGTCTCATTTGGGTAATAATATATTTGCTCCTGTATGGCTATACATATTCATATGAATAATAAAAGCCATCCCCCAAATATTAGTGTGAACAAGAGATTATTTTGTTTAAATTGTGATGAACATAGAATTTGAACAAATGCTCTTCTGTGGTGCTCAGCCATCTCTAGATGCAACTCAGGATTTGCTTAACTAAGTTTTACAATACCTTAAAGGCAACCTTTTTTCATACAAACAATTGGTTTCACTTAAAACTCATAGAGCCTAAATCTGATCTCATTTAAACAATTTTTATGCAACTTGAGTGGAGTTGCTCCTGATTTTAACTAGTGTACGTGAAATCAGAATCAAGGATATAGTGTGTGTGTGTTGTAACTAAACTTCCACTGGGGAAAAAATAGTTCTAATTTATTTTTTAGACAAGTTTCCCTGTCTTTTTACTGTGTCTAAAAAAGATGTACGCACAAATCAACAGCATTTTTTCTTAAAAGCTATATGCCTCTAACCAAACAAAAATTGAAGATAATATTTGCAATTTTTAAATAGAAACATAAAAGTAAGTGTATGATTTTGTTTAATAGGACAATGCCTGTGGCTTTTTAATATAAGCTTCATGGGAAAGGTTTGTAAAGGTTTGTTATGTGTAATGGATATTTGAGTAATAAGGTTGTTTTAGTGGTGGGTTTAGCATTGAAAGAGCTGTGGGAGGTGTGCAATGAAAGTGTTGTTTGCAGCAATACTTGTCAATCTTGACCATTCCCCCAGTTAGTTTCAGAGAGGAAGCTTTTCCTCCTGACTCTGAGAAGGGGGGAGCCAGACATACTGGTACCCCTGAGAAAGGAGTCTGCAAGTAGTGGGAGATTTGTGCACCAGATACTGTGGTGTCGAGTATCAGATATGTAGACAAGGTTCTTTAGTTTCAAGAAAGCACCACATCAATAAATGGAAAGCAAAGGGGAGAGCACCCTATTCTACTGTCAGAGATTTTAACATTATTACCAGTGACCTGTGGTGAGCACAGGAAACACAAAGCACTGTCTAGTCCAGACGGAAAAGCAATAATATATTCTTCATGTTAAGATCATGGTGTGGAATACATTAAGTCCCTTTTGAGGAAACAGTCTTAAGTGTATTCATTGTAACAGAGACTAAAAACCTTAATTCCTGGATTGTAGTCCACCTCTGTTTTTTTCTCTAAAAAGAAAGATAGAACCATAGTTAGGAGAACTTCGTCCATGGTCAATTGCCCAGGAGTGGATTTCACGTGCTCAGGTCATTTAATATGCCATGACAATCATTCAACTTTTATTCCATTTTTCTGAATGAAAGTGGACACATTGCTTATATTGCAACCTCTGTTGGGTCATAGGGCACGGACATCATACCTCAGAGATGTCCTTTTAGAATACAATTAATTTTTAATCCATTATTCTCAGAGCAATAGACAACAGTCACCATTTCTTTCTTCCTCTCTCACACATACACAGAACTAGGATGCTGAGACCTCTCCCAATGGAACTAACAAAGAACTCCTTTAGCGGGCAGTAGAATTACCCCCTTTATCAAGCACTCTTTTACTAGCCACTAGTTGGCAATATTATTCACACACGTGTAGTCATAAAGATGATATATCACACAACAATAAATGGCCAAAAGGATGAAGACAGATGTGGAGAGAATGCTGGAAGAAACAGGGATGAAGAGTCAGTAATAATAAAAATTATCATCGGGAAATAACTGGCAGCTCACTTTGCTCCAGAGAACATATTAAAGATGTGAGATTTGTACAGTGATTGTCCAAGGTGGAATCCCAAATCCAAACACCACCAAATTTTGCAAATCTAGATGTAAAATCTGTGATTTTCCAAAATGAGATAAATCAAAACCCTGAAATCAAATGACTTTTGGAGTAAGGAGGCAAATCTGGTGTGAGAAAGGCAAAATTGAGCAATCTCAAGCTGAATTTTGTGGCTTGGACACTTCTCTTATTTTCTGCCATATTTTAAAAGGGATGGGGAAGCAGTGAGGTGGAGGGAGACAGGCAGTGATCATGGTGACAGGAAACTTCAACAGAGGAGAAGGTATTCAGAGAAACCCGGGAGTGTTGGGAGCAGTAGAGTGTGAGGAAATGTGTGGCATGTTCTCAAGGAAAACATTCTCATGTCATTATACATTGGAACACCCCTACAATGTCAGGCATTACAGCTGGAAAAAATCATATGAGATTATCATCTCCATCTGTTTGCAACTGTAGAATTGTTGCAATTCTATCATTGATGCCATTGGCAAGGAAAGGTCTGCACTGTTATTTTTCAAATACATGCACAAAATGTCAGGTGGCTCTTTACCCTTTATTTTGCAAACACTCTTGCCTTAACTGCAGAGCGGGGCAAGATCGTGTCTGTCAAACAAACACTGGCTTCCTCCCAGTGCAGGGAGTCAGTGGGAAGTCATGGAGAGCAGGAAGGTTTCTGTCTAGAATGACAGTGTTTTTATGCTGTTTTCTCACTGGTTGATATAGAACCACCTAACCTTTCTGTGCACATCTACATGGATGCTGTGGAGTGGTATGTTAGGAATATTGGAGCGACTCCACCATTTTTCACACATCTCCAGGCAGCTGCACTTCCAGCCCAAGAAAAGGTATCACAGCTCCTTCTACAGCCTGTCAATACCCTATCTTAGAGTAAGGATTAGAAACTAGCTTCAACGCCAGTCTCAAGCCAATGCCTTCACCGTCAGGCTCTCGCTGGTTCTTCCAATTAATATTCACTGATTTATACAAAAAGGAACAGATGTAACAGGAGTGATTGAGAGATACAGTGAGACTGACTCAATACCCTATGTAGGCACTATCAGGTCACTCTTAACCTTCTCGTGGATAAATTATATAAAATGAGCTTCTTTAGTCCCATTATTAGGCATGTTTTCCAGAGCTTGAATCGTTCTTGCAGCTTCTTTTCCCCCTCGCCTACCCAACACATGCCCTATGATGGCAAATGCCTAGTTGTATGGTGCACTGTTTTTCTGGTTATTTGCTTTATTTTTCAGACCAGAACTGCAGTTGCAATGAACTGCTGCAATGAGCTGCAGAAAGCCCCTCAAGCAGGAGGAGGTAAGTGACGTGCCCCCTCCCCGCAGATGCAGACCCTCCCCCTCCCCGGGGCAGCTGGGGAGAGGCTCTGTTCGGTGGGAGCCAGGGACCCCTCCTGCCCTGCAGTGTGTGTGTGAGGCTTGGGAGGGGCGGGCGCAAATGCTGGCTTGACCCCTGGGTGTTGGCCACTGCACCTGCCTCCTCTCTGTATTATAGTAGTGCCTAGGGTACCATTCAGGACTGGGTTTCTATTGTATTAGGGCCTGTACAAAGACACAGTAGTCCTTTCACTGAAGAGCTCACAGTCTAACTTGGGACAATGTGCAACAGTGAGAAAAGCTGTATATTATAATAAATCCTTGCCAGCCAAGATTTTATTTTTGTCATTAAACTGCACAATATAGTTACTCATAGCTTCATGGCAGCAGTTGGGATAGATTCCAGACCCTCCTCCTGCAAGACCACAGCCCCAACACTTGAACTAATATTAGAGAATCACCATTAGCTGTTATCACTATAGGACCTATGACACAAAGCTGAACAGTTCTGATTCCATTTAGCAGGGTGCAATAGAGCACACATTTACTCATTCATTATGATATACGTAGGTTTACTGAATTTAACATAATTTTAATTTAAACACTAAATATATTACTTTCTCCAGAAGAGAGATTGAGCTCAGAAATGATTAGGTAGTACTGGATTGTGGAAGACGTTCCTGCCCATCATCTTTCCAGCACCAACCTATGGATGATTCAAGAGTGTTACAAGACAAAGAAGTTGGAATCATTTTGTTATAAAGCCTCAATTAATGCAAGTTGGAAATCAGCAGACAATAGATGGGAAGTTATGCCCCAGATCATGTAAGTTTTGACAGCCATCTCATTGGGATAATAAACAAGAGTTAATACTGCCTGATTTTATGAATGGCCCAAAACACTCTCCACTGCCTGTTTTTGCCATTCCACATACTTTTCCACTTAAAGCGCAAGTCAAAACTGACAGGGGGTTAATTAGATTCCCATATTAACTATTGATCTTTTTACGGAGCTATCAAATTGTCTTGTCATTTTTTCAACCTGGCCAAAGGATTATCTTTATTCAAATATTTTTGAAGACTAAGAGCTCCGGTTTCAAATTGAAGTCATTGGTGAATGTGGAGATTATGCGATGTATGGAGGTGAGGGCGAGTCATGATTTAGATCACCAAAGCTTTTAGTAGGAGATGATGGTCATTCTCTCTGCCACATGTTCATGTGTGTGTGCATGTGCAAATACTCTTTCTCTTTCTTGCCGTCTTTCTCTGATTCCTCTTTGCTAGTGTTGTGTGAGGGATCATTCCCCAAATCCCCTGGTCTCTGCAGTATGGTTTCTCATGCTCCAGTCCAGCAGTGTCTATAATAACTGGCACCATTTTTTCCCCCTAATGTGTTAGCACAAACCCTTAAATCTATTACACAAATATGTTGGTCTTGGCAGCGGTTTGTGGATAGAACCATGAGGATTCAGCCTAGGAGGCTTTTTGCTTATGACACTTAACAAGATCTAGTACTGTGGTTTGAGACACTTCAGGAAGATGATATAAAAAATGCAGAGGAGAAGGAAATAAAGAAAGTAATTGGAAAGCTTGTTTTGTGTTTTCTTGAGACCAGTTGTCGTTGGTTCTCAGGACTGCTGCAAAAAGTGCCAAGAAAGAATAAATTTCAGTTAGCTTATATTACAAACATGACTCAAACACTAGTGGGAGTATTCCCCTTTATTCTAGTGTAATAAGAAAATTTTGCTGGTACTAGCCTAGGACTTGGAGACCTGGGTTCACCTGCTCTATCCACACAAACTCCCTGCATGATTTTGGACAAGCCACGAAGGGTTGAACGTGCCAAAGAAATTAGGTATTGTGATGTTCGGCAACACGAGCACCTCCTGCAGCCTGCACAACCAGATATGCTGGTGAGAGGGCTATGTACTAAGCCCGAGCTCCATGAGAGGAGGGCTTAGTATATAGCCCTCTCACCAGAATATCTGATTGGTCATCACTGGGGCTCTCAAAGCCTGAGTTATTCACCTAAGCTTCTATACAATGAATGGGGAGATACAGGTGCCGTAGCCTGAGTTTCACAGAAGACACCATGCTAGAAGGCTAGGGAGCTGCCTAAGGTAGCCAATAGGAGATGCCAATGAGAAGGGGTGTGCTAAGCCACTCCCCTCTCACCGAGATAGGCTCCTTAGTCCAGGCTGCAGGAAGGTGCCTATTCCTGCTTGCAATTCTGAAGCCAGGAGTCCTTTGGAGTTAGGCGCCTTACACCATTTTAACAAGGAGTGTGGGGAGAGGACAACAAACTTTTATCCCAGCAGTTAGGGTACTCACCTGAAATGTGGAAGGCCTCCCTACCCCCTGCCCCCCATCAAACTCCCCTTCTGCCTGAAAGGGAGAGACAGATTTGTCACCTCTTAGGAGGCTGCGCTAACTGATAGACTATGGGATATTCTGCAGCAGGGCTCGCTCAGTCACTCCAGTTGAAGCTGTTGCACTCTGTATAAATAATGAAAAAGTGATTGGAGCAAGGGGACTGGATCCAGGGTGTCCAACATCCTGGGTGAGTGTTTTAAAGAGTCATTTGCGCCAGAGTGTGACAAAGCATGCGAGTTGGAGCAGACACTTTCAATCTTGAACTAGGGGTCTCTCCTATCCCAGGTGTGTACCCTAACTACTGGCCTAAAAGTTCTGAGGGAGTTATGCTTCCTCCTCTCCCCTGGCATGTTTTGTCTAGAGTTGGGTGGCCCCAAGTGCACCTACTAGATTAGGCTCTGCATGCAATTTAGGTGGCCCAACATCTATATTCCACTGGTTCATGGATTGTCCCGGGGCTTAGGTGGGAGACAAGTACCTGGATGCCTATAGTGAAGCTGCAGGAAGCATGCCCAGAGGCAGAAGCCTACATAATTTTTAGTGAAAAAACTTAGGTGCCAGGAAAATTTAGGTGCCTACAGGCTTTGGCAGGGGGATTTGTGCACTTCAGTAGAGCCAAAACTGGGAGTTCGGTGCCTAAAAGAGGGTCTTAATCTCTCTGTTCCTCAGTTCCACATGTGTAAAATGGGGATAATAGCATTTCCTTACCTCAGGGCCTTTTTGAGGATAAATACATTAAAGATTGTGAGGTGCCCAGTTTCTATAGTGACGTGGGGGGTGGGCATATAAATACCTTAGAGACAGAGTGTAAAACTAGACAGAATCAGAACATCTCAACTATTTATCATAGGCCATATCCTGCAAATGGAGATTTTCCTTTAGTTTTAGTGGCTGGGGGTTGTGTTCAAAGATCTGACTTATATCCTTGCCAAGAAGTCCTGAAACTCTACTGAGCAGCATATTGAAAATTGTGACTTCCCAGGTAGCAAGCCACAGATCAGTTACAAAATTATCTACTCTGTCTGACTGGGGTGTTGTGCAAATTAGTTTATGAAAATTTGTGAAGTGCTTTGAGATCCTTAGAAGAAATGGGTATATTTTCAAATCTGTGAAGGAGGAATCAGCTGTAATGTGGTAATTGTTCATCAGAGTCATGTGGCAAAGTCACAGGGCATGCTTTTAAAATGCATGGTAGGGATGTAAAAATGGTTCCTTGCAAGGCTATACAACAAAATCTGCTATATGCAGTTCATGGCATGCTAGACTGGGACTATAAATCCCATAGTTCCAAGATCTAAACTCTGCAGTGATCTGTGCCACTGCTTCCTGGACCCTAGCAGCCACCATAAATACCTTTTAATAATGAAAAATAGCTAACAGCAAGATGGCGACCTGCCTTTATAGAGGTACACAGGAAACCGTCAGATTGTAGGATACCTGCTTTGCAGGCAGCATGACCAACACTCATAATTGAACTGTGAGTCTTGTGATATTTGGTGTTTTATATAAAATCTTGGTTTCTGGAGTAATGTGATTACATGAAAATCTTAGCTTCCATTTAAAAAAAAAGTTTCTAAACCATGGGCTTGTGGAAAAAATTTGATAATGCGAAACCTAAAAAGTTCCAAACCCAGAAAGAGACGTTATTTTATAATATCACATGGGTTTTTTAAGCCAGCCTCATGATTCTGGGGGCCTGACTCTTGATTTTTGAAGGGTTGGGCTTGGCAGTACTCTTCAGGTTACAGTGAGATGGGAAGCAGGAATGTGAGAGAGCAGCCTCTCCATGGCTACCATTCCCTCCCAGATAGGAGCAGGGAATGAGTGAAACCTTGGCTCAGTCATCGCAACATGTGGGCCAGCAAAACTGAGATGGTGCCGACATATGTAATCTGCTACCGGTATGGCCCAGTGGCATTTTGTTGTAGATTATTTCCTCTCTGAAGCATTTTACCCTCCCTGATGACATAGCTACATTTTGCCCTTATAGCAGGGCAGATTGTTATATTATAATCTAGACCTAAAATCCTCTACCAGGTTGGTTTATCTAGACTTTCTTTAAATCAACCCACTCTAATCAGTAGACGTGTGTAGGCCTATGAGAATCTTGCTGTGCACATGCGCACTTGAGAGCCTTAACAAAACGAGAAGGTAGGAATGAAGGCTTGCTCAGGGATCTATACATTTATTCAAAGCTAACTGACTTTTCTTTAAAAGGAAAATGATTATGTTTAAACAATTACATATTTGTCTACTTAATAATGACCAGAGTAGAAGGGCCAAAGATGCCTTTGAAGTTCAATTGATAAATTATCTCCAGACTCTGGAAAACTATCATAATACAGCTGGCTGGCTGTATATTTAAATTCAATTTGAGACAATAAGAAAATTGTAGCCATCTGCAGATTTCTGCATCTTGTTTTGTTTGTGTGTGTGCGTGCGTGCCCGTGCGTGCATGTGATAGCTAAGCTAAGCGCCTGAGAAATGAATGCCCTACTGCAGGTTTATATGATATGAGAACAAATCAAACTCTGAGTAGTACAAACACAAATGATGCTCCCTGGTATATTATCCATACCTTGCCAAGATATAAGATCTGTCCCCTGTGAAGGCTGATTATTATGCTATTCTTTCATTCATCTGTATGGGATATGTTAGAATACCACAAGATTCATTGGTAAGATTGTGTCAGGACTGTTTTGTGATATCTAGAAGGTGGCCATTTTCTATTTATATTATCAGGTCTCTTTTTCTTAACTGAAAACAGTTGAAAGCCTGCACTGTACTTCAAATCTGCTTCAGCTGGTACCAGCTAGCCTGGCTGTGGAGAACTGTGTAGCATTATACTCAGGGGCATTGCCATAGGTTTTTAAATCCATTTTGTGGTGAAATCTCTTTCTCTTCTGCACAATGCAATCGCTGTCTACTCCCATACAATGAAATATATGATCTGTTTTTCACCTTTCAGGACACATTTTTGTCTTCCTCATTCAAAGTGAAAATGAATTCCTTGGGTAAAATTAGAAAGCATGTCACATCAGGCATAATTTAGGGACTATAATTCATAATCCACAAATTTAGTCTCTAGTAGGCAAAGGCTGCTTCAGTACAGATGATCTGTGGGCCATGCCTGGGCTCTGAGACAAGTTTCACATAACAGGAAATGCAACAGTAACTTTTTATGGTAAAATTAACGGGGTGGGCGAAATAGTACCTGCAGACAGTCTTTTTCTAAAGAAAAAATCTTCCTATTCCCGTTTATGCCCCCTGGTGGTCACACACTATGTAAAGGCAGTGTAATTTTTCCTTGGAAGCATTTATCCTGTAGACAGTTGCTTTGTGCCTAAAAAATTACTAAGAAAGATTCAGGCAAGGACAATCTTTACTGTGTAATATAACAGCTTCCCAAAAGAACACCACAACTCTGCAGGTTTTTCATACCTATATATTCAGTTCAAGACTGCTTATAAGACTACCTTCAAGAGCTCCATTTGGTAACTTCTCATAATACTACAGTCTGTTTATCTAGCACATCAGATAACTTTAGATGTATCTTAAGCCTCAATCACAGGAATATAATAGCAACAGTGCTTTGCACCAGCTTGCACTCAGACTTGACACCCACCTTCTTCTCCCTAATAACGGTACCCCTTACAATTACCAGGAATGGATGAGCTCATTCTAGAAAATCCCTTACATTGCCATTTGTCAAAAAGTAGAGTAAAGTCACCTTGCAAGTCATGGATGTTTGCATTAGGGCCTCAGAGTACCCAGTACAGTGTCATGTTGTAGAAAAATCCTGCAGAATTCCAACCCTCCCTTCTCCACCACCATCTCCCAGCCCGAAAACAAAAATTCTTACACAAAAACATTACCAAAACCCTTAAAAAACAAAACAACACAACTCCCCCCACACACAAACAGAAACCCAACAGCATGACAAAAATAAACAACAACAAAAAAACCCCACCTTTCAAGGTGATGTAGTACCAAATGGATTTCTAAGGACCTCTCCCTCCTCTCCTCCCCATGAGTAATCAGCAAGACTTGATTCAATAGTTTCAGCTACCACTGCATTACAGTTGCTACCACTTGCACTACAAAAGTAACTGTGTTAGCTGGTAACAATAGTAATCAGTTATCTTCAACCAGACAGGTCTCTAGAATGATTCAACATACGTTGTGACAGCATGATGTACACTCTAATAGCACGGGTTACCCAGTGCTGTTACTTTGGTGGATAGGATCGTCATCAAGAAAAGCATGATGATCAGGTCTCAAGAAAAGCCTCAAGTTCCCCGCATATCATGTTTTCAAGGCAACAGCTGAAGCCCACCAGGGTGTGGTTCCACTTGACCCGGTACATGGGTCAGGAGCATGGGTCTGGGGTGGGGTCCCTCACCTATGCCAGGCCCGGGTGCCACTATGGACTCAGGGCCTGTAGCCATGGAGGCAGGCAGGGGGAGACTTGGGTTAGGGCCATCAGGAGGGGGTGAGGGTAGTTGTCCATCCAGGGATGGGAACCAGGGGCCCAGCTGCTCGGCAACAGACGTCAGCTCAAAAGGCTTGGTGGCCACATACGGAATGCTTCCACAGCCCGGCAGGTGCAATGGTCTGGGGGAGATACGATGGCAAGGGCAGGCACAGAGGTCTGAGGAAGGGGACAGCGAGGGGAGGTTGTCGCCAGATCAAGGCCTGCTGGCAGGGGGCCATCGTTCCCCTGGGGAACTGGGGTCAGACCCGGGGCCTTGATCTCCTTGAAGGTGGATCCTAAGGAGGATCCGTCACCACTGTGGGGGCCACCCCACCAGAAGCCAAGGTGACAATCGTCTCAGTGCCAATGGGGAGCGCTGATAACAAGATGGGGGGGGCGGCTCCCTCCAAGGCCTCCCAGGGAGGGAATCCAAAAGGGCCTCCAGAGGGGGGCTGTGCTTCCCCTTTTCACTGCTGCGACTTCCTCCTCGACCAGGACTGCCCTCTGGACCTTGACAGGGGGCACCCAGAAGAAGCTGTGTCAGTGGAAACCCCCCACAAAGATTTTTGGGATGCTTCCTCCCCGTTCGAGGTGGCAGATAGGTTCTGGGCCTTCTTGTGCTTGCCGCGCTTCGCCTCAATGAGCACCCAGCCCCCTAAGGTGTTAGCAGAGGGCTGGCCAGTGGGGTGAGGCCAAGGGGCAAAAGCAAAGGTGTCAGGGGCAGTGGGGATGGAGATGGGGGGGTGACAAGGGGTTGGGAGCCTTTCCCTGGGGTGAGCCATCTCGCGGGCCTGAGACCAACCCGTCCCCCCCTCTCTTCTGTGGGCCCCATCCCAGGATATGCTGTGGCAGGGCCGGCACCCACCGGGATCTCAGGGGGGGCAAACACTCCTCCATGCCGGATTATGGGATAGTCCCTTCAGACATGCCCCATTGCCTGGCAGTGGAAGCACTGGGCCTCCCCCAACGAATAATGAATCCATGATGGGGCACCAGGAAGGACCCCTCAAGAGCCTCCCTGGCACATGCTGCCACTGACAACAGCTGGATTTGGACCTGCCAGCGGAATGACAAAACGTGATGGAGGGTGGGGTACTTGCAGTTCGGCGAGAGAGGGCTGATGATGGAAATGGACTCCCCGGGGTGAAGAGGAAGGGGACAAGGGTGGTGTTCGGGAGGAAGGGCAGGATGAAGCTGAGCACCACCAGTATGCCCAGAGGCTTTAAGGGGACGTAGATGCCTCTCACTGCCAGTCCCTTCTCTACCGCCTCCTGAGTGGCAGCCTCCAAAACCAAGAAAAACATTACCTTTTCATACAGCTTGGAGGCCGCCACCAATGCCACATAACGCCCACATATAAGTCTTGACATGGCGTGAGGCAGCTACCAGTAGGCAAAGGACCCCTTGCCTTCTTGTCAGGGTGGGGAAGGGGCCCCAGCCACTAGAGATGTTACTCGAGGTGGTGGCGGGGGCAGATGACAGGGCGGTGGCTGGAAGGCTGGCAGCTACCTGGGCGTATGCTCTGGAGGTTGAGGCAGCAGTACTCCCAGAACTGGTGAAGGGGATGGTAAGAGAAGGGGTGGCTGTGGCCAATGGCGGGGCCACTGTGTGAATAGCAGCCCCCACCCTTTCCCTTCTTTTTCTCCTGGCACTTTCTGCCAGCCAAGGAAGTCATAGCAGCAGCGGCAGAGGTTCCTCCCGTGCCTGCCGCTGTCGGTGCCCCTGTGGGGGCAATGGGGGCATTAGAACTAGCAGTGGCAGTGGTCACAGTGGTAGCCATGGGAATGGGTTAGGGAGCAGGCTAAGGGCAGGGGAGGAGGGTGCCAATGAGGAAGGGGTGGGGTGTGCTGGCTCCTCTGGCTGCAGTGGGTGGGAGAAGGTTAGAAAGGCAACAGGGAGTGAAGGGCAACAAAAAATAACCAGGGGGCTGCAGGGGCTCATGGGTGCTTGGGGAGCATGGGCTCACAGAGCAGATAGGGTGGGGCAGGAACAAGCAGCAAGAGTAACAGGTCTACTGCATGCTGGGGATGGGGTAGGAAAGGACAAGGAAATCACAGAGGCTAGGATAGGGCAGGGAAGCCAACAAAAGCTGAAGGACTGAGGTGGGGCAGGGAAACCAAGCAAATTCCAAGGGAAAGATAGGAGTGGAGGAGGGGGGGAAAGTGGGCAGCAAGGGGGGACTGGGCATGCTGGGGGGGGGACAAACTGCTTCAGAAAGGCTGGAAGGCAAAGAAGAGTGGGGGGGGGCATCCAGCCAAACGTAGCTGGGGAAAGGCGGGTAAGTGCAAGAGAGGGGAGAGGAAAGGAAACACATGTCCACATGTGTTTGGGTAGTGAGAAAAAAAAAGTTCTTGCTGGTACAACAGTCCCAGATGGTGCAGGAGGCAAATGGCTGAGGTGAGGGGTGAGAAGGTGAGGTAGGGGGGGGAGAGTGCCTCGGTGGGAGGGAGGGGGCAACAGCAATGGTAGGGGTGGTGGGGTGGGGTGGGGAGTAGATGGATTGGGGGGAGGGCTCCCCCCTGCTCCCCCCTCTCCCCACAGCAACAAGAGCAGAGATGGCACAGTCATTCAGTAATGAACATCCCCCTCCCCCAGCTCCTGGTGTAGTCCTGAGCACGCCCCCAGCAGCCATGGTGGTCTTCCTTCTCACAGGGAGCAACAACAACAGCAGTCTCCCAGGTGGTGGTAGCGGCAGCAGCAAGCCAGCTGGGCAGGAAGGGCCCCCCACAGGTGATAGCAGCATTAGTAATGGGGCTGCTCACTCCTTCCCCACAGGGCAGGAGGGAGGCAGGCCAGCAGAACCCCCAAGCAGCAGCAGCAGGGGATTTGGGGGGGGACGGTCCCCACAATAGAGTGCTAGCCCAGGAACCCATGTATCAGCCCCAGAAGGAGCAGCAAGTCCCTTTGTCCCTGACAATTGAGCAGGGGTTACTCCAGGTTAATTAACACAGCTGGAGCCAATCAAGGCACTGCCCAGGATTTGCTAAAAGCCTCCTCTCCACAGAAAGGCTGTGGCTGGGAGAGTGAAGTGGGCTACCAGAGTGTGCGAGCAGGCAAGATGCTGTCAAGAGCTAGGGGGGTTTAGGAGAAGGAGCAGAATGCTGGCAGAAGAGAACCCTGCAAGTACAAACACTGGGGAGGGCAAAACCCTGCCCGCAGAGGGCAAAGAATCTTTCCCAGGACTGGAGGCCAGGGGGAAAAGACCCTACCAGAAGGGGAAGATAGAACTGGACATTTGGTTTGGGCACTACCACACCCAGTGGGGCTGTCAGAGATCAAGAGCCTTCCCTGACAAGAAGGCTAGGCAGGACCCCTGTCTCAGCAGGGTATGGACATTAAATCAAGTGCATGGGGAAGTAACCCAGGGAAACTAGCAGCTTTCCTGAAACCACAGCATGAGGCTGCTACTTGTAGGGTCCTTGGGTTGGGGTCCAGAGTACAGCAGGGGGGCTGCAGTCCTCCCCCTCAATCTCCTGCTGGCCATTCACTGGAAGGGCAAGAGCCTCTGTGAAGAGGCAAGGGCCTGTGAGAACCAGAGACTGAACCAGAAGCCAGCAGGGAGTGACCATCTTAGAGAGGCTTTATTACCCTCCCCCACCACTAGAGGGTGGAAGAACACTAAGGGGTGTGAAGCTGTTCCCTTAACTACTGCTAGAAGGAAGCACTGGAGCCATTGAGGTAGAGGAAGAGCTTTGTCACAGTAGCTACATGGGGAACAAATATTTAATAATGGACTCTTCAATCTAGCAAAGAAAAGTATATCCCAGCCCAATGCCTGGATTTTGAAGTTAGATAAATTCAGACTGGAAATATTATGTTAATTTTTGAAAGTGAGAGTAATTAACCATTGGAACAATTTATCAACGGACATGAAGGATTCTCCATCACTGACACTTTTTAAATCAAAATTGGATGTGTTTTTAAAAGAGCTGCTCTATGAATTATTTCAGGGAAGTTCTATGGACTATATTAAACAGGAGGTCAGACTACAGAATCAGAATGGTATCTTCTAGCCTTGTAATCTATGAGTTAAGTGTTGCAGGATCCAGCTTTATATTAGAAAATTTGTCCTTGGTTGACAAAGGCTGTCAGCTACTGGTAAATTCCTAGTGGCTATTTATATGAAACAAGCCAAAGTAATTTAGCCTGTAATGCCTGTCTGCCTGTTTCTCCCTTTGCATCTCTGCAATTGTATAATGTATTGTGCATAAATCTATAAATATATTTATTACAAGGTTCAAGGGTTTTTTTAATGAATGAGGAGGTCTAGTTAAATGTCTACTTAATATTTACCTGGAAAATGACTGTCTGCTGAATATTTAAAATCTTGCAGTGACATAGTAAATCTTTAGACATACATGGCAAATGAATATATCATTAAAAACAAAACAATAAAACCCCAGTGTACCATTTATGAACTGACCTGTTTTAAGAATATGCCTGTTAAATAAATTTAGCACATGAACAACAGTATATGCCAGTGCTCTACATATGGTCAAACTTTAAACAAATACTTACTAGAATAATAACCCACAAAGGAGTTAAATATCCTGGCTATAGATTTTTTTTTCTTTGCCCATACCTCTAAAGTTCTGTATTTTTTTCCCCAAGGACATGTTGTTTTGCTAATGGATTTAACACCGCCATTTGGTCTAAGTTCCTGTTGCCTGCTCCAATCCACTACAAACCACTATACAGGAAAAACACATGAAGGTTTGTCTCTTTCACTCTGGGGCTCTCAAGGAGACAAACTGTTATTTCCTTGCCTTTTAAAGACCATGTTTAGTGATGGGTGAAAGAACAAAGAGTGAGGAATGAAAGTAAGCTCTGGTGTGTCTTGGAACCTTCTCCTGGAGGAGAGCAAAGTCCAGAACCACTGAGATAAATGCAATTTCAATCACAAACTCCAGAAACACACATTAGCTTGCCTCTCTGATCTGTTTATATAATGCTTTGGTATTTACTTTACTGGATTTTGAGAATATTCTTTAGTCCCCTGGCCTTGGCCTTTACCATTAATCTTGAGATTTGCAATGTTTCTTCCTCTTCTCCATTAGACTGAATTAACAGAGGGGGCCTCAATTATCCCTTTTAATGTGGAGTTTTTTCTCAAAGGCATCTCCTTTCATTGTCTCTGTTGCCTTTTGGTGAAATCTTTGCTTATGAATGAGAAATTGAGAACTGATAGATTTTGCATACCTCATTTAGCAACCAACTTTAAGGAAAAACAATCAAAGTTCCCCAACCTTGTAAAGCCTCACCTCCACACTCCCTGCTTTTCCTGTCATGGCAAGCACTTTGGATTTATCACCATGAGTTAGGCTTGCATGCTGGAACAGTCCAATGGTCCATCTACTCTGTTAATCTGCAGAAGTATTAATAGTTGCCATACTGGACATAAAACACCCGTAAGAAGCCTCATTGTGTTAAAATTAATGGACTATTGGGGAAAATTTCTTCCTGACTACAATTGGTGGTTATCTTATGCTCTGAAGAATGAGGACTGATTAATAGCCCATATTATTTTTTTGTAGTTGATGTATCTGAAGATGCTCCTCATATTCATATGTGTTTAATTATACTTTTAATCTATTTGCCTTAGTGATTTCCTGTAGCTGGGAGTTCCATGATTGTATGTTTTTGTTTTGTTTTTATATAAGTCCTATTTGTTTAAATTGGTTAATTGGTCCTATTGGTTGTCTTTTACTTGAGCATACCTTTATTTTTGTATTATGGGAACTAGTAAATAGAAACACCAGTGCATGTGACTGAAGGAATTAAATATTTAGTAAGATTAAACTGTTAACAAGCTCCATTATCTTGTGATTCTTTGGTTTCTGAAACACTTCCTCTGTGCCGTCTATTGTTCTGAGTTGTGTATTTAATTTTTATTTTCCCCTGCTCTGGCCCTTTATTTTATTACTTGTAATATTCATTCATATTTTTGACATAATTTGCTACAGTGATGCTCTAATTCCTTTTGTTTTCATTATTCATGAGCATTGTGTTTTACTGGCAGTAAAATTTTTGGAAAACATGCGTCAGAGCCATATTTATAAGTACTCAGAGGCAACAAATGCTGATGGTGGAAATGCTTTAGCACTCATGCAGTTACAGAAACAATACCATGTGACTTACCTGACTAATCACAACTAACCAGCACAACACAAATATTGAATCTTCAAAGAGAGGTATTCATGAACATAAGGAATATGTTACTTTTTAATTGTCAAAATATTTGAATACTGAAGAAACAGAGGGAATTTTGGCCTATTCATGAATAGCATCAAAACAGACTAAATCCCCAGAATAAATCTTTGTTTATTATTCATTCCGTTCTGGAATTTATTTGATATTCTAGATACCTTTGGTGTTTTTACTGATTTCTGGCTTTAGTTTCATGTTTGGATTATAAATGTGCATAATTTCCAATGCCAAGGAGCTCACTTACTTTTAAATAAAAATGACAAACAGCATTGCATCAATTTCCATATATCAAAATCACATCAGAAGTTACCTTGACACATGATGGCTGAGTAGAGGTATGTTTACATAGGTACGTTTTATTCAAAGGAATTCCTGCTTTTTTCATTGTGCAAGATATGACAGATAATATTAATCAGGGGAATGAGCAAGAAAATAGCACCTGAATTTGTTACCTTTCATTAACTATCCATGCATTTGAAAGAACTTTAATTTTGTTATGAAATTATATCTGATATTAATTACTGCTTTGCAAGGATACAATCAAGATTATGCTTTATTATTGAAGTCTGATGTAAGCAAGTCATGTGTTTGATTAGACAGAACCATCTAGAGTTCTTGCCCTGTGCTCCTCATTCATCCAAAAAGAGGATAAATTTGTATGCCATAGAGAAGCCTCCAAAATTCTCTTTAGAAAGTGCCAGAAATGGCCAATTTTCCCTTAATTTAAAAATTGCAGTTTCTCACAACAATACTTAGCACTGACAATGAACTCAGCATGTTCCAAGCACTGTGCAACCATTAACAAATTAACTCTGCCCCCCCAAAAGTAGGTAGTTAAATGTTATCTTCATTTGACAGATGGGAAAACTGAGAAAGTGATTTGCCCAAGGCTACAAACTGAGTCAGTGGCATAACTAATATTCAGATTCAGGGTCCACTGATTCCATTCTCATTCCTCCAAACCATGCTGTATTGCTGGAATAATAATATCTCAGCTTCAAAAGCATTTCATAGATTAAATGTAGATAGAGAGGTGTATAGTGGAAATTTACTGGGGTGTAAATAGCAGAAGGGATTGGGAACAGGTTATTAAGCGTTCACTGCTGGGTCACTAGCTCAAGTCTGGCCCAGGCTGATAGAGTGAAAGTCATTATCATCCAAAGGCTTTTCTGTGGTCTATTTAAAACGAGTTTATGATCTCACTCCAGTTCCTTGTTATGGGCTGAGTTAAAACCTCATTCAGATTGATGTGTGAACATCTGGTCAGACTCTATTAGGCCTTTTTAAAGGTGTGGAATGTTTCTTACAACTCTCTTAAGTGAAGAGTGTTGGCTTTTCTCTCATTCAGCACTGACATGAGATTTACTCATGTGTATCCTCAAAGAAGCAAGTTAAGAGACAAGAAGTCAAGCTTCCTGCCATAATTATATTATCTCTCCCCTGACTTTTTTACTAATTGTACACCTAACTTTATAACAGTTTTGATCATCTGTGCCTCTCTTGCTTGTTAAGAAGGAGAGCAGTATTTCTTGTAACTTAACACTCTTTGATTGTTACAAATTTGTTCATCATTCTGAACTGCTCAGTAAAATTTGATGAGAACAAATTGCAGCTTTTGTTTTGCTCAAACTATTCACTTAACTGTTGCTTTGAATATTCTTTGTTGGTAATTTACTATGCATATTGCATGACTGGTCACCTCGGTCACGTGATTTTTTTTTTCCTGCTCTCTTATTGGATGACTTCCAATTTCACTGTGGTGTCAAGACTGCTAGGTGAGCACTTCAAGAATGAATAGGTGTGCAAATATTTTATATGAACAACTATTCACATATTTACAGGTCTTCTCAACACTTGTTTGCAAAAATGTTAATGGAAAAGAGAAAATTTTGCTGGTACAAAGTTTTGTAAAAAGCAAAGTAAAGGAATTGCAAATAGCAGAAGGTGATTCAGTTTTTATTCAAAGAAAAGTTTGTGCATACTTTTATTCAACAGTTGCCCAGATCTAGATTTAACCTACTGTCGAATGGTAGCTTTTTATGTGATTATTCTTCTTATTATACTAGAGACACTTTTTAAATGTTGTCTATTGACTTCACCTTCTTTCTAATTAGATATAGTGATTGAAATAGCTCTTGTATTGCACTGCAGCTTTCTTTTACTTATACTTGAAATCTGGATCTAGATATCCACAAAATTTCAAACAGCAATAAAAATAAGAGTGGAAAGAAAATGTTTAATATCAATATCCCTGTGGCCCAAAGTAAAAGATTTCCTTTAAAAAGATGCTATCTTTCCATTTGCTTACATAGAAAAGAAATTAGATTAAAGATGTACATGTGAGCAATGTCTGCATATTCATGCTTTACAGACAGGCAGTGAACCCTTATAAAAAGGTCCTCCCTTCCCTGCTACTCAGCCTTGTCTTTAGGGAGTAGATCATTTGCTTCGATTACTTCTTCCTGTTTTTACAGCAAGTTCAAATGCCAGAGGATATTGCTTCGTTCAGAGATGATGGTAGAAGTCACATTGATGTGTAAGGCATCACTGGTCATGGAGGAGGCATTGTTTTGGAAGCATTATGCTTTTAAGTGAGTCCTTTCTCACGCACAGAATTTCCATATCTTGCAGTTGTCTCCATACCCCCTCCTTGCAAAAGGTGCAGTTGTCTATCTATGATCTCTTTATTTTTTAAGCTGAAGCTCAATGACATTGCCTTTTGTTGGCATTACAAGGAAATTTCTCCTCCCCACAACCCGGCTTCTTTAACAAAATAACCTTAAGGGAAATAAATTGCAATTATAAGTCTTGCAAGTAGGATTTTAATGTGCAGCACTTGCCTTTTCTGGAGACAGATTTTGGAGGAAATGGGCTCATGCAGCACCCACAATTGGGGTCAGGTTTTCAAAACAGCTCTGCTCTCATTTAGGCATCTAAATAAGAGCCAGGTTTTCAGAAATGTTCTTCACCCAGCAGCTTCTCCTATACCACGTACAGTCTATGTGCTGAGAGCTCTTTGGGAAATCTGGAGGCAACACCCTCAGATGGCAGAAATGGTCACAGCGCTAATAGACCTTAGTGGAGGGTTTCAATTCAGTGGTACCACTGTACTCTCTAGGAGAGGACCAACCTGCAGTTCTAAGGTTAGTGTGACTAGCGAAGCGTTAGGAGAAAAGTATAACCTGAACTGTTCGAGCCATCAACATGCTCTTGTGCTATCTTAGATGCCAGCAGGGATCTCTCTACATGCTTCCTATCAGGAGATCATGGGGTAGATCATGGGATCTACCATGAGTTAGTTAATTTCTGTTTATTTTTAATGTAAAACATTTCATTATCAGCTGGTCACTCATTATACAAACATCTAGGAACATAAATCCACCTAATATGGCATTCACCACTTAATCCCCCTCCCCCACCAAAAACAGGGAAACAAAAAATCCTGTATCTGAGGAATAGGAAGACCGAGAAGCTTGGTAATGGGTGGGGAAACTTTTGCCTTAGATTGCTTTTCTGAATCCAAATGGTTAGTGCACAGAAGGTCATTATCATCTGATGGCATTTTCTGGTTTGTGAAAAATGAACTGAAGATCCCTAAGATCCATGTCCAGTTCAGAGAGGACAGATGTTTACATCACAACATCCATGCCAGTTGAGGGGGTGATTTTAATGCGTCAACTTCCTGATCGATTGAGCGGTCAGGGAAGACCTGGTTAATGGATTTAGACAGATCACCACTGTCAGTGAAGATGTACCCTGAGTACCTTTCCCAGACCTGAAAAAGAACTCTGCAGCTTGAAAGCTTGTCTGTCTCACCAACAGAAGTTGGTTCTAACAAAAAATATTACCTCACCGACCTATTCTCTCTAATATCCTGGGACTGACACGGCTACAACAACACTGCTTATACCAAGAACATTGTAAATAGCAGTGTCTAAAAAAAATAGAAGCTTGATCTGAATAATTAATTTAGTCTTCTTTCTAAACGGAACTATATAAATGTACATATCTAGCTAATCTAATGTATTTAAAAGGCATCTATCTTCTTTGTATCTAAGCTCCAAGCAAAATGAGGAAAGATAAGCGTCCATGTGTAATTTAAATCCTTGTTTCCTTTAGTAATTAAATCAGTAAGGACAAAGTAAGAGCTAGGACTGAAATACGTGAGTTATCAAGTTAGTAACCTCCCATCTCTCACATCCCCCTTATAAAAACAGTTGTGAGCCAACTGTTTAGTAATTGAAAATAGTATCCCAAAATAACTGTCTGGAGTTGGACCAACTATTGTCTCATCAGTCATTATTGCAACTATATTTAAAACCAAAAGCCAGAAACAAGAGGAGATGAAAGGAATGCAGTGAGTAGTAAAACCACAGGGCTGCTTAACCATTGTGTTGAGTCTCTGTGCCACTCTAGGGCCCCTTTCCCATTTTACACTGTGTCAGCCAGAGGGCATAGGCTTTTGTTCTGAAGACAGCTCTGCTAAGGCACGCATATTGCTGAGCATACATGACACAGTGTTCATTGGCTAGCTATTTTGTTAGTTCAGTGAGATTTTGAGAATTTCATATCCTTCCCTCACTTTTCAGGATTTCAGTGACCACTAGGCAGACCTACAACCGCCCCTGCATACAAAGATCTTTCACAAAAAATCTCTTTAAGTGGTACAGTAGTGAATGCAGAAATTGCTATCTCCACCTAAGGGAGTACAGGTAGAATAGAAAATTATCCATATTATTTTGTATAATATCAAATAAAGGTAAAGGGAGAGTATAATTATTCTACTATATAATAATTGTTCTATATGATTTTATATTGAAGATATTTTATGCTGTAATTTTTGGACACATGAATTAAAGTTACAGATGGACCAAAACCAGATCCTCAAATCTAATCCCTTTTGAATTTCCAGGGGGAGAGGGTTTGATACAAGATTCACACTCATTTTGATGGGTTTTGTTTCATCTTGATCCAGAAATGGAAGGGATTCGGGTTCAGATGTGACCGAAATCTTGACTATTTTAGGAATATGTCAGGTATTAGGACTGATGGAACCCTGATGAAACCAAATGATCTCACATTCATTCTGTTTTGTGTCAAAATTTCATGTGAACAGCCTGTGAGATTTCAGACTTGTCAGATCCAAACACTACCCCTGATTCAGCCTCACACGGAAATTCCTCACTCCAGCCTCAACTTTATCTGTATGTGAACAACAGTTTGACATCCCATATTAATTTAAAATTAATCATCATACAAACAAACAAACAAAAGGAAGAAGATGGAGTGTTGGATGTGACAAACATTAACTTAAAACCATGAGGAAAAAACAACCCTACAATATCCATAAATCTAGGAGATCCATATGACCTCCTCATTATCTGTAATGGGAAGTTGGAGAGAAGACGGTCCATTTTTCTTAGGGCCTCCATAATGATGACCCTAATGCTTCAGTGGACATTAGAGGAAAATACATTTAGGTGGAAGGTGGAATGAACAATTGACTACTGCAGAATGAAGAAAGAGGTCAGATAATACCATGATGAGGAGGTATAAGAACATGAATAATATAGAAGAGGGTAAAGAGAAGACCCTGAAAGAGAAGAAGGGTATTTACAGGGTGATGGATAGTGGATAATAATCCAGTCCACAGCCTGAGGCAATAATCCAAACACAGCAGTAGAGGCGGGGCTGGATAAACATTTGGCAATGCCTTTAAATGAAAAGGGTAGTGTTCTGACAACTGCTGACACCCATTCACCTCTCCTGTAGTTCTAAATACCAAACCCATCAGAAGCATGTAAGTAGCATGAATTTGAAGAAACAAAGAGTCGTCGTTGTCTTCCTCTTCTTTTCTTTTCCTTTATGCTGCTTTCCTGGTGAGGGTCATGGAAGCAGCATGGAGACTAGGGAGGACCAGACCTCTCTTTTTTCTGCAATATGTTCCAGCTCCTGCGAGGGGATTCCCAGGCTATCCTGGAGATATAATGTCTCCAGTGTATCCTGGGTCGGCCTCGTGGCCTCTTTCCAGTGTAAAGTGCCTAGTATAGTTCCAAAGGAAGCTTACAAGGGGTATCTTTATCAAGTGTCCAAACCACCTCAGATGTCTCCTCTCGATCCGGAAGAGTAGTGGCTTTATTCTGATGCTCTCCTGAATAACTGAGCCCCTCACCCTATCTTGGAGAGTCAGCCTAGCCACCCTGTAGAGAATCCTCATCTCCGCCACTTGTACCCATGATCTCATCCTTTCAATCATTACCCAAAGTTCATGACCATAGATGAAGATAAGGACGTAGATTTACCTGTAAACCAAGAGCTTTGTCTGAAAACTTCTCTCCCACTTCACCATCACAGATCAGTACAGCATCCACATCACTGCCACCACCGCAATAATCTGCCTATCCATCTCACATTCCTGCTTACCGTCACTCATGAACAAGACCCCTGGATACTTAAACTCTTCCATTAAGAGCAGCTGCTTCCCCTTCACCTGCAGAGAACACTCCACTTATTTTTTCCAGGAAAGAACCAGGACCTCTAATTTGGAGGTCCTGATTCTCATCCCAGTCACTCCACACACAGCAGCAAAGTGTTTTGAGTGTGTGTTGGAGATCACAGTCTGAAGAAGCAAGAAGGACATCATCATCTGCAAACAGCAGAGATGCCACCTCCAAGTCCCCATATCAGATACGCTGCCCAATACGGTAGTGCCTTGATATCCTGTTCACAAAGGTCACGAACAGGAGTGGGGACAATACGCACTCTTGACAGAATCCAACACCACCCTTGAATGAACTTGACTTACTGTCAAGAATACAAACACAACTCTCACTCTGGGAATAGAGGGACTGGACAGCACGCTGCAGTGACAGTGGCATCTCATACTCCTGCAGCACTTTGCACAGAACATCTTGGGGAACAAAGTCATCAGCTTTCTCTAGGCCTACAAAACAAAGAAAGATAAGTTAGCAAACTCTCATGACTCCTTGAGTATCTGTGAAAAGCAAAGAGATGGTCCTTTGCTCCATGTCCAAGATGGAAACCACACAGTTCCTCCTGAATCTGAGGTTCAACTAATGGGTGTAGCCTCTACACCAATACCTTGGCATAGCCAACACAGAAGAGAACCAAGGTGAATTTGGAACAAACATCAACACTTTCAAATTTGAGTGCCTAAAGAGAGGCATTTAAATATGGATTGAAGTGTCTAACTATAGGTCCCTGAATTTGAAAACCTTGCTTTTGAGTCTTTCTAAATGACTAATGTTCAGGCTTGATTGATAAGTTATGACAGTGCCAGATTTCGGCAACCTTTTTCCTGAGTTTAGAACTTGTACCTACTAAATTCAGAATGCAGAGGCTGGAACTTGATATATACAGAACAAAGAATGTTAGATGGTGTAGTTTGCAAGCTGGCATAACCAGCTAAAACCCATTAGTGGAAACATGCTGTTTCATTTACATGGGAAATAGTATTCTCAAACTTCTCCCTCCTCCCACGTTAGATCAACACCAAATTAAAACCATGCATGAATCACAAAAAGGAAATTAGCCTTGGTAGCCAGTAAGAAGTAGTAATTGTAAATTTTTTCTGTAGTTGTAAATGTGCAGTTCTAATATGTAGTTCACTTCATCTGGCATATCTCTAACCTTGGTAATGATGTATTTCCCTGACAGATACATACTTGGTCAGATTGGATCAGGGAAAGAGGCTCTTTTGGATCAGGGTTTCTGTGGAATTGTAATAGTATGTGTGCACTGACCCCAAGTTGAAATGAAATATTCTTTCAATAGTTTGAAGTGGAAACTGATAGTCTCTGTTGTTTTCATAGCTCAAGCCGTGCAGCCATGAGGAGGTTTTTGTTTTAAAGTAACTAAAAAAAAAGTCCTGTTACTTTGCAGGAGATAAGATGTGGGGGTAAAAAAGAAATGCAGTACAGCTTTATTTTATATAGTGTCTTCTACAAAAAATCCTTCCCAAAATGCTTGATAGGGTTAAATAAGATAATTTCAGGTCCAGATTCAGCCGAGGTTTTATGCCAACTTCTCCCAGCATTCAAATCAAGATGCAGGGACCTGATGTGGTAAATTTAATCAATGGGGCAGGTTGTGGAGGAGCAAGACAATCATAACTTTTACTTCACCCCCCTAAAGAAGAAAGTAGGGGTCAGTAAAAGAGCATGATTGGGGGGCTGAGGGCTGTTTTGATTTAGCAGTTCACACCTTTTGAGTGAAATAATAGCAGAGCACTTGACATTAAAATGTATAAGCAAAGGAGGCAAGATATGTTCTAACAAGATTCGAAGAGAAGTGAAGACTGTGCT
This sequence comes from Mesoclemmys tuberculata, assembly GCA_007922155.1. Lineage (NCBI taxonomy): Eukaryota > Metazoa > Chordata > Testudines > Chelidae > Mesoclemmys > Mesoclemmys tuberculata. The sequence goes on from ML675611.1 coordinate 33,432,436, forward strand.
ATTTGGTGAAGTACTCAGAAGTCAAGTGGACAGGGAAGAAGTCAAGAACACCCAAGCATTCAGGTCAGTCTGAGTTGGCTCAGGTTTCTGAAAATATCTAGTTCCCCTTTGGGTGGTAGAGTGGCTAAGTCTATTCGTTAGCATAGTGACTCTCACACCAGTGTTCATAACCAGTCAAACTATTTGTAATGAATAGTGCAGTCAACCACGTTGGCCATTTTTTCCTGTTTACTAAGCATCTGAAGAAAGACCTAACTTTTATAAAAGTATTTGTTGCTCATAATGATTACTTAAATCATTGATCATAACAAATTCCATCTTAATGATTCTTCTTGGAATGCTAAATATGACATGCAATTCAGACTGTTCAGTGGCCACGTGAGTCACAGGCATTGCTTTCATTTTCTCATTGGCTGTCGGAGGCTTTATAAATAGGTGTAAGGGCTTAAAAGAAGGCAGAGAAGAAGCACATTCAAGATGTAATCCAGAGAGAATTTTTCTACCTTGACAACAGCTAAATGTTAGGAAAGAGAATAGAAATGCAGAATATGCATTTTGATCAATGTGATGTTGATTTATAAGGCCAAATTCAAACCAAGATTGAAATATTTGAATGTTGGTGACTATATTTTCTTGGCACTATCTGCATGCCTCTATAATATGCCCCCTGAGAAACAGTGAGCAAGAATGAATCTAGGCACTGTTAGAAAGAGCTACAAGACATGTATGAATGTCTTGCCTAACCTAACCTACTCACCTGATTAATTCCTGTTTTCTAAACTGACATGTTAATCTTCAAGCAGTAGAATAGCATGATACTTGGTCTCTTTTATTGATATCTTGAATGCTTTAACTTAAATCTCAGAGGGAGACCAGATTTCATGGTGGTGGGTGCCAAATAAATGCTGCTATTAGTTGTGCAACTCCATTATTTTCATAAAAGTTAAATCAAGGCTTTGATTGTTCCACTGAGTCCAGGATACAAAAAGCAGCCTGAATTCTGAGCTCCAATGACCTTTCAGTTTAGACTTCTGCACACAGTAGTTGGTCGTGATACAATCTCCAGTATCAGATTCTCCCTCTTGGAAACTTTGCTTTGACTTTTAGAGTTTAAAGAGGAGCAAGATATCATATTAGACAAATCCCAGTTTGCACAAACTTTTTGTTAGTGTTCCTCTGAATTAAAATAGGTAGTATAGGATGCCTCAGGCAATTAATAGCAGGATGTGAAGTCTTTCACCTCTAGCATACTAAATCAAATTCAGCCCAGATTGGTACTAAGTAACCAAATGTATTTACTATCTGATGGCAGATTAGTGGCCTGTGTGAAATGAATTGGTAACTCCAATCTACTTCCTAAAAGATAGGGGCCCATGTCAACAAAAATAGTGCCATCAATTCAAACACTTTACTAGCAAGCTCAAGAGAAGAGCCTGTGATTGAATGAGGACTGAAATTTCTCGGTTGTCCATAGAAATGTTACCTACAAATCAAGTTTTGACACAGTCAGATAGTGGAGGGATGTTTGAAAGACCACTATTTGTTGAGAAACTGATCAGTGGATAAAAACAAGATTTCAGTTGGGCTTTCAATTCAGTACATTTCAGGAACTGTGGAAATTTTCTGTCCTTCTAAACTCTTTGGTGGTTAACATGTACATTAAAGAAATGCTGGGATATTTTTTGTTCCTATGCCTCCTTTTTAACTGCCCTCTGCCCCCCGATGCTTACAATAGACAGAATTATAATAATTATATAATTATTATATAAATTATATAATTAATATTATAATAATTGTATTAGAATGATCAGTCTTGGTTAGAATTTGGCTTTCATCATGCATCTTTCATACCCAGGGTGTTAAAGATAAAACCCAATCATAAAATATTAGGGTTGGAAATCTCAGGAGGTCATCTCATCCAACCCCCTGCTCAAAGCTGGACCAAACCCAAATAAATCATCTGAGCTGGGGCTTTATCAAGCCAGACCTTAAAAACCTCTAAAGATGGAGATTCCACCATCTCCCTAGGTAACCCATTCCAGTGCTCCACCACCCTCCTAGTGAAAAAGTTTTTCCTAATATCCAACCGAGACCACCCCCACAGCAATTTGAGACCATTGCTCCTTGTTCTGTCATCTGCCACCACTGAAAACAGCCTGGCTCCATCCTCCCTGGAACTCCCATTCAGGTAGCTAAAGGTTGCTATCAAATCTCCCCTCACTCTTTTCTTCTGCAGACTAAAAAGCCTAGTTCCCTCAGCCTCTCCTCATAAGTCGTGTGCTCCAGCCCCTTAATCATTTTCATTGCCCTCAGATGGTCTCACTCTAATTTGTCTACATCTTTCCTTTAGTGGGGGGCCCAAAACTGGACACAATACTCCAAATGTGGCCTCACCAGTGCCAAATAGAGGGGAATTATCACTTCCATCGATCCGCTGGCAATGCTCCTACTAATACAGCCCAATATCCTCTTATCCTTCCTGGCAATAAGGGCACACAATTGACTCATATCCAGCTTCTTGTCTACAGTAACCCCCACGTCCTTCTCTGCAGAACTGTTGCCTAGCTAGTTTGTCCACAGTTTGTAGCAGTGTATGAGATTCTTCCATCCTAAGTACAGGACTCTGCACTTGTGTGTGTTGAACCTCAGCAGATTTATTTTGGCCCAATCCTCCAGTTTTTCTAGGTCACTTTGTATACAATCCCTGCCCTCCAGCATATCTACCACTCCCCCCAGCTTAGTGTCATGTGCAAACTTGCTGAATGGACAATCCACTCCATCCTCCAGATCGTTAATGAAGATGTTGAACAAAACTACCCTAGGACCAATCCCTGGGGCACTCCACTTGTTACCAGCTGCCAACTGGACACTGAGCCATTGATCATTACCTATTGAGCCTGATAATCTAGCCAGATTTCTATCCGCCTTATAGTGCATTCATCCAATACTTCTTTAACTTGCTGGCAAGAATACCGTAGGAGACTATATCAAAATCTTTGCCTTCTGTGATGAGATAACTGGCTCTGTGGGTATGGGGAAAGCAGTGGATATGATATATCTTGACTTTAGCAAACAGGTTGGTCAGGCATGACTTGCCCTTGGTGAATCGATGCTCACTGTTACAGATCACCTTCATCTCTTCCAAGTACCTCAAAATGGATTCCTTGAGGACCTCTGCCCTGATTTTTCTGAGGACTGATGTGAAGCTGACTGGTCTGTAGTTCTTCAGATCTTCCTCCTTCCCTTTTTTGAATACGGGCACTATATTTTCCTTTTCCTAATTGTCTGGGACCTCCCCAATCAACAAAATTTTCAAGGATAATGGCCAATGACTCGGCAGTGACATCAGCGAACTCCCTCAAAACCCTCAGTTTCATTGCATTCAGCCCCATGGACTTGTGCATGTCCAGCTTTTCTAAATAGTCCTGAACATGTTCTTTCACCACTGAGGGCTGCTCACCTCCTCCCCATACTGTGGTGTCCAGTGCAGTAGTTTAGGAGCTGACCTCATCTATGAAGGGACCCAAAGAACTAGTTCAGAACCACTTTTCATCTGGGGAAAATTCAAATTTCAAAGTGAATTTAGTGTCCAGGCTTTATCTCTAAAATGAGCTGAATTAAATCTGGATCTTTATAGGCTAGTTTGGAGCACTGTATAAAATTACAGATCAGATTCTTCCTATACAGTTGCCATGTGGGCAAATGAAACAGCTTTATACTCTCAACAATAGCTCACTCTTAGCCAGGTATGGGGAAAAATTGTTTGTGAGTATTCTCTGCAATCTGAATATAATCCTTGATTCAATCATATTATCTTCTTTCGAATAATATTTAAATCACTGAACTTCAGTAGTGCAAATGATCAGCACAACTGAATTTTTAGTCTGAATGCTCAATCACTCGCCCAAAGATGAATTTTGAGATGAATATTTAGTTGTAAAAAATTGCAATTCATGCTGCACTGGTTAGTTGTATAAATCAGCTAATTGGAGAATAGACATATGACCTTATGAGTTGTGAATATTCTCAATGAACTTTCCACAATCTCCATCTGTAGAGGAAGAACTATTTACAGAGGAAAAAATTCCTGAATAATTTTGAATAATTAATAAATTAGAGAATTTCTGTTGCCAAGTGAAAGCAAAAAGTCATTAAATCGTTTGTTGTGACGGAGCTTTGTTTTACTGAAGAAGAGAATGATGAACAAGACAGGCTTTAATTTATCAACTTTCTTCAATATGTACAGTGAGTTCTTTACCTTATGAGCAAAGCAGTGCAGGAACTGAACCTCTGCTTATATCTTATCATAAGGACAACACCTCTAGCAGTACGAGCAACCCCCTGCTACTGCACTCTTGTATTCCTAATTGGTACAAACACAAATCCTGTTGTGATATGTGAAGCAATGTACCTTTGGCCCACAGGCACGATTGCAACCAAATGAGCCATCCTGACATCCACCTAATCGAGGTCACATCAATCTCTTGATGCTTTTAGAAAAGGCATTTCCATTATAATCAAAACTATGATCTGATTTCCTCAAAGGGATAAGAGCGATACAATTTTTATTTTAAAAAGTAATGCTAATTGCTGAATTTTTACAGTGACCAAGACAAAAGAAAAGCTATTTGCATATGTAGATAATAGTCACCATTTAATATTTATGATGTGCAGGCTTTCCACAAAATTAGAAATAAATATAGTTATAACTCATAATTCCAGTTTTACACCATTGTACATCCTTTGGGGTAAGTGGGGTTACTTTTGATTTACATTGGTGTATACATTAGTGAGAAAAGAATCAAGTCCTGTCTCACACCTCATCAAACTAAGAAGTCATAACCCAATGACCTGAAAAAGAAATCTTGCCTATATAGCAACACAGAGGGGTTGAGCAGAATCAATCAGACCTTTCTCCAAATTCTGACCATGCTCTGTGGAATGATCAGCAGCCAGTGTTGCCAAGTGTCATTATTCTCTTACAAGTCTCTGGTATTTGGTGTTTTTCTTAAATCCCCAGCTTCTGGAGTCATGTAGTTAGTTGAGAATCTGAGCTTACATCTTTTTTTACATATATGTTTATAGACCTTAAAGCTGCAGAGAAAAACTTAAACATGTGATCTGACAGGACTGTAAAAGCTCAAGAAACAGGAAGCACATGAATAAAAAGCACCCAACATTTATTATGATTTTAAAATCTCTTGACTTATTAAGTCAATCTTATGATTTTGTGTCCAGAGTCATGATTTCTGAGTGATTCACATTGGCAGTAGTGCACCATCTTCCCTGTTCCCCTTGTGCAGATGAAATAACAATAATACTATGTAATCTAACCAGGCTATGAACATTTAGCTGAGCTTTGCTCTGACACCACAAGTTTCTTTCATTCTCAATCCCAGAACTCTAGGAAAGTATATTACATAATAATAACAAGAGTTTCCACTATTTCTCTCACCTAGGCCCTTATTATAGAGATTTCTTATCACAGTAAGAATTAAATAGAATCAGCTGCATGTGAAGTCCTGAAAGGTTAATGGTGTGAAACACCACTGATTTTATTTAGCTACTTCTGACATATTTAGTCACCATAACTGTAGCTCTTCTGATGAACAGCATGGGCAACAGGAGTCATATTTGGAATCACGGATCCTATCTACCTAATCTATGACAAAACTCCAATAGAAGAACCTATTTTCCCTTTCAAGCAGGTTCTGGTCTCCCTCAACTAATTGATTTGAGCCATGTTTTAAAGTGAGACAACTTGTCATTTATCCCAGACCCCACTGTCTTCAGGTCTTCTGGCTGTCCTTTGGAATGAAGGAGGGCAGTGTTTAAGTTCAGACGGATGGGAAGTCTGCCTGTCTGCTCTTCCCTACAGCAGTGGACCCCAGACCACTGAAATCAGCCTTTTAAAGAAATCTAGAGGTATCTGATGTCTCAGAGTGCTCTGGACTATGGGAAATTGCCAATCACATGTTGGAGTGTGATAGGACTCAGTATACCCTGGCAGATTTGAGAGCAGGAACCTTCCCTTTCCTGCACTGCTGCTGCTGAATAGGGGTTATGTTTCCCAGAATGGAATGTCTGCTAACTCTCAATCCCATGCGGAAGTTAATGGAGAAGTAGGCCAAAAGCCCATGGAATGGACGGAAGTTGTTGGGATTCCCTCGGAGATCTTTTCCACTCTAAGCTTATCCAGAATACCTTGCCCAGTTTGGGGAGAACACTTCATCCAGTTCTCTGGGATCCAGAAAACTCAGTTCAACTCCAGATTTCATCATACAGATTCCTTTTTTGACATACAGCAAAGCTACACTCAGTTGATCAGATTCAAGTATAGGGGGTAGGTATAGGGCATACCCCACATGCAAAGTTACACAGACAACCTCTTCCTTTCTATACATTTACGCATTACATTGCATTTACTATGCATTGCATCACACATTTTAGGATTGGCTTGCTTACTGTGTAGCATGCTCTGTCCACACATTGTCCACACTTGACCTACCCATTACCTTATCTCTACCTTTCTAACTTAACTTTCCCATTGTTAATAAATGGTTCCCTGGGTGTTCTTTTTATCTTAGCTGGCATTCTGTCTTTTTAGCCTACTGACCTATTAACTTGTTTTATGTAGTAGAAACATTCTATTTTCAGCCTAATGATCTGTTTGCCTCCCTAATTCCATCCTCCAAGAAATGAGCCCTCCCTCCATGTGTTAATTACTCATGTGAAGCCAGACCTTAGCTACAGAGAGATGTAGGCCAGAACTTTTTGTCCTCACTCAGAAGACAGAAATGAGCCCATGCGTTTGTTGGCAGGAGCGAAAGGTTCAGCTGAGTCTTCTTCAGACTTCTCTCTGAGGTTTATTAGCTCCAGAAAATTTCCATTTTATACTCAACCCATTATGAATGTTTTCCGGAGCCTAGGGTATACTAAATCCTTCCTGACACCTTTCAAAATACATACATTGAGCTATGATTGCTAATTCCATTCACCCATCTAGATCTAAAAAAGTGGTTTTATTTGGTTGGTTAGGCACCGTCAGCTGTAAAATATTTAAGCACCCTTCCAATGTTCAATAAATAAAAAATGTTTTTCTCAGACCTGAAGCTTTTCTAAGCCATCAAATATTTAAATTAATTAATTAAATACCCTGGACCCCATGTCCAAAAAAACAATGCACAAGAGTTTTTATAAAACATTTTAAATTACTTAGGATTTGGATTTTATCCAGGCCCTTTATTTGCTGCAGTTTTCAAATTTCTGTCCAAAAGGAAACACTGGGGCCTAGTCCCACAAGCTCCAAGGTTTCCATGTGGTCCTTGGTCCTTTTCCTGAGCCACATGGTCAGCTATACCATTACCATTACTTTAAAAGGGGATTCCCCTTTATATACAACTATCTTCCAATCAGGTTTGCAGTCAGAGAAGTACTGAAGGTCAAAACAGAACATGGCAGACTAGATTGTATTGAACATACTCTTTACAGGAAGAAATTAGAGTTGGCCAGGAATTTTCCAGTAGAACATTTTTCTATCAGAAGATGCTGATTTGTCAAAGGTGAAACATTTCACAGGAACATGTCAATTTTGATGAAATTTTATTTTGGAAAAAAATGGTTCAGAGCTTTCTGATCAGGTGAAAACATACTATTTGTTCCCTTATCAGAAGGGAACATTTTGATTATTCATTTCATAATCACTTTTCATTTCAGCTTTATATTCTATAATAGAATGTGAAATCAAAACCAACTGAAATCAGAATGAAACATTTTGATTTTATCCAAACTAAACATTTCAATTGACCTGACAGGTTTCTTTTTTAAAAAAATAATTGTTTGGGTTTTTTGGTCAGGAAATTTTTATCTTTTTTTCTTTAATTCCATTTCAGAACAATAATAGAAAACTGTGGAATTTCCCACAAAATGGAAAATCCCATTCCATTCTATCTCTTGAAGCAATGTACTGCTTAAGCCAGCCTGGGAGGTCAGAGGAATGTAAGGTGAGGCAGTAAGCAGTGGATCTGGAAGAGAAAAAAAAAAGACAGTTATCTAGGGAATTCTAAACAGTATGATAAGCACAAGTTGGCTCCCCTATAGAGATACAGTAGAAGAAAGTCAAACTACAACAACGGATCCTGTGTAGCTACTCTTCTGACATACTGCCCCCTCTAGGAGGCCTGTGACAGTAAAGCTCTGGGAAGAAGAATGCCTTGTAAAAATGTGGAGTCCCAAGTGAGAATCACAAGATCAGACCTTGATTGCACGATCCTCCCACCTCCAGGAACTTGTTTTTTTCCACTCACCTGTTCTTCATCTCATATGCATTTTTACTCCTCCACTGTGCAGAAGCTTCTGGAAGGGAATAGCTGTTGCTCTGAGAAGAAGTACATTATATGTTAAATGCACTGTAAGTGCCAGTGGAATTCAAAGGAAACTACTTCATTGAGCTGCTATTCTACTGACTTCTCTACCCTTACCCTGGCTGTGTCCCACTCATGAGACTTGCTGGATAAAAATACTCCAACTGTAAAGAATCTCCTGTTAGGATGTCCTTCCACAAAATTACAATTTTCCACTGTACACATCTCCCATATGTTGACAAAACGCCTTTTGACTGCTGAATGTGTGATCTGTTGCCTGCTTTCTGTGGTTTTAATCCAAGGAGCAGTCAAGTGGAGTCTCCTTAGGTGGGGCATCTTTCACTGGCTGCTGCATTCCCAGGAAGCTCTCTGATATGTTTGTGACATTTCCTGGGCATACCAGGGTGACGCATTTTGCTATCACCTGCTCTTAAGAGGAGGAAGCTTTTTCTATGATTGCCATTGGTCAGCTCCCCAACTTCATGAGCCCTGAGCAACACAAGTTTTCTCCCACCATGCATTGCAGGCTCTGTTGTCTCTCTGCAGGTTAGAAATTGGCACACACACCCCCAGCCCTCGAGCCTCTGAGCATCTCCCTGGAATGCCTAGTTCCTTAATCCTCTAGACACTTGCAATAGTCTCATACTCACCACTTCCAAAGAAACAGTGCACCCCAGTAAACAGTGCCTCCTCAGATCACTCCTCCACTTAACACACAGCACATTGATATGTTTTTAGTGAAATCAAGTTAAATTTTATTTAACAAAACATAGAGATTTGAGTAGTAGCAAGTAGAAGTATTGGATATCAATTAAATCACAACTTGTATTCCAGATCATAGATTTAACTAACAAATTGCTCTCATGCCTTGTAGAATATTGCTTACCCAAAATCCTTGCAGTGATTTATAGCCAGGTGGGCTGTGATCCTGCTTTCATGAGACAAGCACACAATCAGATTGACTCCTCAGTAAAGGATTTAGTTTATTCTTTTGCACTCCAAGATATCTCAGAACAATCCTTTGTCTTTATTCATAAACAGGGCATCCCTCACTCCCTCCTGCTGTTAGTTTCATCCTCTAGATTTTCACTACTGTAGAATTCAGAATTTCTTATTTAGCCTCTGGCTCTATAAATAAGCATACAATACAAAGTACACAAATGGCCATGTCAGGCCATTACCTCCTGCCTGAAAGGAACAATTCTGTCGGAATGACAGCTCCTGGAAGCCTGCCTTAGCTCCAAGACCTTAAGAAGATAATTTTCAATATAGATGCATAGCTCCTTAAATATTATCGCTATATAAATTTTGTTATGATTATGATGACCACTGAGAGCTACTGGCTCTCAGTAGATACATCACATGCCACCCTTTTGTGAGCTATTATGCATATATAGGAACAAGGTGATCCCTGTACAATTCTATGTATGCCCTGATTTGCCTGATCTGTTGATTGTGTATTAATTATATTGATTACTTAAGAATTTTTCATTAACACTCTGAGATTTGGTATGTTCTTATTCCCAGCTCAAGCCCAGAATTATTAATGTTATTGTTCCATAGGGATCCCGATATGCACAGGTGCAACATTCAAAATTAGGAAAAGCCTTCTGAATTTGTAATGGTATTATTAGCACAATTAGTTAAGTCACAAAAACTCCAACCTAGTGAGGTAGATAGAGCTAATACAGAATATGCATCTGAGCATCTGTATACTCACACAATCCCTTGCAAAAGGACCTGAAGAGTTAGTTATCATCATAAACTCACCATCACCACTTGGCATGTCCCAAGAGTTACATCTCCCATTGCACACAAGCTGAGATACACTTTTATAATGTGTCATGCTGATGCCACTAAGTCTAATGTATGTTCATTAGTGGTCTAATGTATGTTCAGTAGTGGTTTCATCCCCTTTTTATTATTTGGGTTGCCTCACCCTACTAATGTTGAGGTGTCCTTCTTTTATAGCTTACTAGTCCATTTACTTCGAACTTATTAGCATATATATATCTATATATATCTATATCAGTTTGTTACCATAGTTCTGTTATGGTCAGACATCTGCTGATGTTCATAACTTAAAATATCCCAGGTGGTTACTTGTCAGCAGTTTAATCATTACAGCATTCTATTTTGTGATATCTTATGATCTAGGGTTACTCCTGGTTAAATGTGTATACTAAGGCTTTTGGTCCTTATATCCTTGTACCTTGTTTAGCTGATGTATTGTTGTAGGCTCATTGCTTACTACTTTAACTTATGCCTATGCTTTATCTAGAAAACACCTATACTTATAGGTTAACCTGTGCCCTGCCTAATTGGCACCACAGGGTCCCTGGGTCACAGTGTTACGCAATGATGTGTGTGAATTCCCAAAGGAGTTGTAGTTGGAGACTTTCTCACCACATGACAATTAGTTATGTTGATCAAGCTAGAGACATTAACACATTCATATCACATAGGATATGTGTGACAGGTGTGTTTGGAGACTGAGTAGAACAGCTCTTCATTTGTCTCTGAAAATGTCATTGGAGCTTTATAATAAATGTCAAAAGGAGGTAATGTTGGTCTACTGGTTAGAGCCAAGGAATTATCATTTAAACTCCTGGGTTCTGTTTCTTGCCCAGCCACTGGCTTACAGTGTGATCTTAAGCAGTTCACTTAACCTCTTCTTTTTACACTTATTTGCTAGAGTCCACATTAAGTACAGGATGATACTTAATTGAAGGATTGCCTTCAATGGCAAATACTGAACTCTTGATTGCCACTTACAATACTTCCCAAAAAGGTTGTGGAGCTAAAAATATTTTTAAGTGCTTTCAAGTCCGCAGTTGAAAGGCGTTATTTAAGGACAAAGTAACAGTATTATTTTCATAGTTTCATAGAGTTTCTTCCAAGAAACATAAAATACTAATGACATTTCAGGTACTCATGTCTTTCCTCATCTATTCTATAAAATATCAAATTCTCCTCTGTGCACTTAGTTGTGTGCTGCTCCTCACTGCTATAGTCAAAATGATCGCTGAACAGATAATTGAACTGTTTTTTATACTCTCAAGGCACTTTATAATAAATGACTGTCCTACCTGGAGAATGTTATTTTAATAAAATGTTTGCAATTCCTTTAAATCTTCTTTGAACATCCTTTTAGTGAACAGGGGCATTTTAGCAACCAGCCAGGTTTCCAAGCCACTGCCAATTATTGGGCTGGATTATCAATTATTCTGCTTGCTGCTTTTAGCCATTTTCAGGTCTTTGCAGGAATTTAGTATAACTATGCAAACTTGGCCCGGGGGGAAGTGGGGGAGAAAGGGGTAGACCATGAACATGTGAAATGAGCCTAGCTCTGAGCTCTCTCTCTTTGATTATGCTTGGGCAGATGTTTGTGAAAAATAGGAAGTCTGGATATATTTTAGAATAGTCAGTATGGAGAAATTTAGGTATCAGACTAACAACTTAAAACTGTTTGGTTAACAACATATATATATATTTAGTGATATGTCTCTGTAATTTTGGGGGTATAAGTAGGAGGTAACAAGTCTGAGTTAGGTAGATCGCTTCAAGGACACATTTGAAAGGATTTCCAGGCACAAACAGAAGGACTGGCCATCAAGAAATCTGTGACTCATTCTCCCAAAGACTGCCTGAGATTTGTGGGGGATCAAGTTTTGGGGACATTCTAACACCTATTGTATGTATATGTGATTAAGAATGGGAATTGTTGGAGGCCAATCAATTAAAGCTTTAAAGTTAAAAGCATTTGGTTTTGACTTGTCTATGCCAGCCATATAGCAGGCAGAGGTACTGAGTTTCTGTTGATTTATTTCCTGATACCAACTCACAGAGACTAAAAGTTATTGGGCTGAGGAACCTGGGTAACGTTAGGGTAAAATGTGGATGTTACATGACAGAAACACACTTCTCTATCTCCCAATACAGATAGTCAGGGTGCACTTACATATTCCTCAAAACCAAAAAGTGAATGGAAAATGCCAAAGTCCAACTTCTTAAGATTTGGTACAGCTTTCACACAAGCCAAAGTGAAACAGTACGGAAACAGGAGGGAGAAAAAATATCTCCAATAATTATGAAAGGATGTGTGTCACAGTATAGTTACAGTTCTATATAAGATCTTGTATAGTATCTGAGAGCCTTCCAGCATTAAGTAGCGTGAGTGACATCTATCTCTTATAATTCATTCTCTTGTCCTCTCTGCCAGGGGAGAGTTGTGTGTACAGTGGAGTGTTTTGTTTTGATAAGGTTTAATTTTGGGGTTTTTTAAAAGTCCACACTTCCCTGTGTTTATATCTGAGAGGAAGGTTGAAGAAATGTGCCTTGCACTTGGAGTGAAAGGTGGAAAGGTTTGTAATGGTTCTTCGTTCCTCTTGGAATTTGTTCCACTGTCTGGGATGACCCATGAGGAGCTTTACCCTTATTGTAGAGAGTGCTGTTTTGCCAGAGAAATGTAGTTGTCCACCATAGTCTTCATCCCAGAACTTTTAGATGGTGATCTTTTAGATATCCTAGGCTCAGGCCATTGAATGCCTTGAAGATAAGTACTGAGATTCTGAACTTGATTAGATATTCTAGTGTGGAAAGAGGACAGGTTTAATATGCTCACTGTTAGGTTGCTAAGGAGCGATTCTACAGTAGTCTATTGTAGCTGGAGTTTCCTAAATGATGATGGCTTCCTCCTTATACTGGGCTAGTGGAATTGCCTTCTTTCTTGGATACCTCCAGTGCAGGAACAATCTAGATTTCTTAATAACATGGGAGGATACAGTGGAAAACATCTGTTGAAAGAATATAGCTTGCAAATACAGGATGAAGTGGAGAAATGTCTCGATATTATGGAGAGTTCTTTAACTATAAATGTTCTAAGGTTGACCATTCCTCTTACAATCGAATACAGGTAATGGCCTGGGCCTAAAGCCCAATTCATCAGTCCCAAAGGTGACTGGGGGCCTATGAGTTCAAGGGACCTGAAGGAACTACTGTTGCCATTAGCAAAAGAGCCACCAAGATAAGGAAAGAAGGTAGAGAGAAAAGAGGATGTTAGATGATGATGGTAGGGAGAAGAATACAGCCAGCAATGACTGAACTAAAGAGGATAAAGAGAGAGCTGCATGGCTTAGGAGAGAGATTCTGAGTTAGTAGGAAAAGATTAGGGACTGAAAAGGGGATAAATGGAGGTTGCATAGTGGAGCTCCCACTCTGAATTAATGCTGGGAGGCCCATCTGACCTTACTGATTGTTCAGCCTCTAAGAAATTACACTTAATATTAGTGTACTGTGTTGTGCTGTGATCCTGCCATACTTCACACAGCTAAATAGGGTTGAGTTGGGACATGATGTGGCTGAGAAGCTCCCAAGGAGCAGGGAGGTGTTTGTTGGTAGTTCAAGTGGTGTCACTCTTTCCAGTGGAGAGACAAAGTTTAGGTAAGAGTGTGATGCATATTCTATCGGAGGCACTTGTATAAGAAACTTGCATTATGTACAGTTAATTAATCTTGTATTAGAATAATTCATGTTATCTGAAAAGCTGACGAGAAACAGTATGAATTAGAAGTAGGACAAACTGCTGTATCTTGAGTTTATGATCATGGGACATGCAACCAATTACATCCTCCTCAGTGAAAAAAACAGTCACAAATAATCATACATTCGGTGCCCGTCACACAGGAAATGTGCAACCCTGAGAGAATGTCAATAAACTAATTGAGCTTGAACAAAAATAAAATGAAATTTTCAATATAAAAATGCAGACAAAATGAGAGATTCTAGCAACTGAGATATTAACGGGAGAGTGAATCTGATCGAATACAATATAACAAATATAAAACAGCTGAAATATATAAAACAATCCTCTGAAATTACTGATTGGGAGTCTAGAGGCCAACCAAGGTGAGAATGAGTAAAAAGACCAAGACAATTTAAATTGAAAAGGAAAGAGTAAATGGAACATAGAAATTGCCAGACTGGACCAGTATCATGTCTTTGGCAGTGGCCAGTATCAGGTGTTTCAGAACAAGTTTTAAAAACCCTGCCTTAGGCAGATGTGGGCTAAACTGCCCCACACATGTCACCCTGTTCTCTGGGAGTTCAAAACTGTCTTACGCCATGAAGCATGAGGTTTAATATCCCTTCTAATATTTTTGTTATAATTAGAATAACTCTGCATATTCTTATTATCCATCTAAATAATCATTCCCTTTTCAAATCTTGTTAAATTCTTGGCCTCAACAATTTCCTGTGGTAATGAGTTCCAGGGCTTAACCACACATTGTGCAATAAAGCAGTTCCTTTCATTGGTTTTGATTTCACATAATTTAATGTCATTGAATGTCCCCTTATTCTTCTGTTATGGGAAAGGGAGAAGAGAAATTCCTTTTCAACCTTCTAGAGACCATTCATTGTTTTATACATTTTTATCATGTCCCCTTTAATTTGTCTCTTTGTTAAAATGAAGAATCCCAATCTTTTCAATCTCTCTTCATGTATAGCGTTTTTTCATGTCTTTGGTCATTTTGTTATTTGTCTCTGAGCCCCTCCAGTTCTGCAGTATCCTTCTTGAGATGAAGGGACCAGACCTGCACAAGGTATTCCAGGTGAAGGCTGCACCATTTATTTTATAAAAAGGTGTTGTATTATTATTGACCACACCATTCCTTATGCATCCTAATATCTTGTTAGTATCCTATGTATCCTACCATCTTGTGAATGGAGATATGACTGCTCTTAGTAAAGTGGTGCTTGATATGAAAAAACTAGTGAGTCCTCCAGTTTACCTGATGGAATCATTGCAGAACAAGGGAACTGCCAATGAATTTTGAAAACACTAGATTTAGAACAGTTTGAGCTAAAAAGATCCTGTTGTGTTTGCCAAATAGTATATGGTATGTTCCAGAATCACATGAAGCACCACTCAAGTACACCCTGTTCTGGGATGCAACATGACAACTCTTTAACAGTGCATGGCAGCATCACATGTTATGGCAGGAACTGGGGAGAGATTGCGCTCCTAGATCTGGACCCAGAGAGGAGCCTTCATACACAAATGTCCTGCTCATCCACAGAATGGGGGAGAATAACCACATCTGTGGCATGGTCACTCCATCTGCTGCAGGCATAGGAAGCCTATCTTTGGGGTTCAGGGATGTGATATCAGATAGCATGGGTAAAGTGATCAGGCCATTGGTGTGGTTGGGTCAACACAACAACCTCTTCTGGCCCAGTGGAGACTCTCCAGGCAATGTAATGCAGCCCTCAGGTGCGTTCAATTCTGCAGACCCTGTATGTAAGGGAAGTACCCAGGGCAGTCACATTTATACCAAGCCCTAGTAATGTCTCCAGTGGAGACTTTGCTGCCAGAAACCAGCATCAGAGATAGTGGGGGCTATAGAGTGAGAGGGCACAGGACTTTGGTGTCCAAGAGGACCTTGTGAGATTGACAGGATTTGTAGGCATTTGTCATGGTTTATTGGGAGGGAATGGAAACCAGGTGAAAGGAGCCTTGCCTCTCCTGACAGAACAGCCAGTGGAATCCACCCTGGTTTCCCTTTTCTTAATCCCCCTCCTACAACCATTTAGGTGCCTTATGTGGGTATTTCAGTTGCCTCTGAATCTACACGTATGGTCCACTGGCCAAGTCAGGGTAATGGTAGATGAACTAAACAAACTATTGTTGGGTTGTGGTTTTTTTTTTGTGGTCTATTCCCATACTCATACTGTAGTTTCCCATACTCATACTGGGTTTGGGTGAGTATTTGTGTATGAGATGCCTAAGTAGTTTTGAGGGAGTGCAAAAAGTGCTGTTAGTGATCCAGAAAACCCTTGGAATCAGTATTGAACTAATATTCCAGCATGGTGTTAGGTTGTCACTATGCTGTCTTTCAGATGTGGCATACAATGATCATAACCTCTTCTAATACTATTTCCAGGAATGGGAATTCTGTGTAAGAATAGAATTTAGCCATCATATCAAGAATCTTGGGCAAATTCCTAATGGTGTCATTACATTCCATCTATATAATTTCCTCCTGTTGTTGTAGGAAGTAGAAAGAAATGTTGTTCACATCCTGCCCTAAAATAATTTGGAGTCACTGTTTGCCATTATACAGTTGCTGTGTTTTATTTATGGATGAAGTAATTCCTGTTTATCAGTTTGGTAAGCATTTTGGGAAGAACGGTAAAGAATACATGTAATATCATTATCATTATTCTGAAAGGCTGAGTAATGCAACATCATTGAATCACAGAAATTAGAAGTGAATACCTATTAAGTCATCTTCTCCCGGTAAATTACAAATGACTGAGATGAGTTTTGCATTATTTCTATTGTGTCCCTTGGGAAATTATTCCACAGTCTTGTAGATCTTACTTATAGAGATTATTTCCCGATAGTCAGCTTAAATTTTCCTTTGCTCAGGTTCAATTTATTACTCCAAGTTATGTCCCTGGGCTAACCTAAATATTTTCTCTTTCTTTGATAAATAAACCCTTCATGATTATTATTATTTATTATTTCATCCCTGAAGGATCCATGCAGGTTCAGGATTCCATTGTGCTGGGTGCCAAACAGCTAAAAAGGAAAACACATTCCCTACCCCAATGCACTCACAATCTAAGTTGCAATGACCCAATAAGTGAGTGTGACACACAGGAGGCAGGTGTAGGGTAAACAAAAATAAAATCATTCAGTTGCAATTTACTATTGGTGGATTCTGGTGATTTCAAATAAACTGAAAGTCATTTATAATTTTTTTTTTAAATCAGCTCTACCTGACTGCCTTTTAGCCCAGGTATCACTGGTTCACTGATTTCAGGTAGGCAAAAGTGGACCATGGAGAAGGATTTGAAGGACGATAGAGAAACACCTCAGTCACCATTTGGTCTTGCTTTCCCGCATCTATCTATCGATCAACTGATCTATCGCACAAGTCACCATAGTATCTAGATATTAATCTATAGACATATTTCTGCAATGGAGACAGCCAAGAGACCATAACTGTGATCTCACTGGAGTTGAAGATTGGATCTATGAACCTGTACTCTCAATCTATCTAGAATCTAAGGTAGCCTCTCTATAGCAAGTCCCAAGACCTTTGCTTTTTCTGTCTTTGTATAGCATTGCAGTTAATATCTATTTTGCTGTCCCCCTAATTCCCTCTAGATCTCTTTAGACTTTACTGCTTCCAGTTTTCTCCCTTTTATTGAATATGTCTGTTATTAATTATCCTCCCCCGGCAAATGTATTAGCTTGTAGTCTTCCAGGCTGACTCTAATTGCATGCCTGATTCTGCAGCCTTTATTTGTATTGAGAAGTGCTTATGGATGTGTAGTCCCATTGAGGTCAGTGGGATTACAAGTATAAGTTAGTATTAATAGCCATAGATTCAAAGGAGCTCAGCTCCCATGGAGGCATCTATGTGGAGTGTCCAGATTTCCAAAAATGTTCAGCACCCAGCAGTTCTCAATAACGTTCTCAGTGGGAGTTGGGCTCTTTTGAAAATCTAAGTGGTCACACAGTTTGAAGAATAAGGCTTTCTATATCCTGACAATTTTTTCTCTAGATTCTATGGTATGATTGCTCTGTCCTCAAGAGTGTTTGAAATTCCTTAGAAATTAGTCTTGAATAGCCTGTTTTTTAGTCCATGGTCAGAACTGCTGTCCATTTTGGCTGCAAGCCCTTTTTAACTTAAGCCTTTCTGATGCCAACTGCTACTGTAGTTTCCTAAATATCTTAGTGTCTGCCCATGCCCAGCATGTCTTAAGTTACTGATTGTACCAGTCACTGAAATGGAAGTACTGAGAGCTATTAAAGAGACAGAATCCATCCCAGCTGCACCTGCCTCCTAATGATATTATTTCATATCAAATAAAGGAATTTGATAAGATGGATCCAGACACAGTCAAATCTCATTTGGTCCACATGGTTTCTTACAAAATAATTAAAAGAAGAAATGATGGCCAAATATGGCTCAGAGAACTAAAATAGATACTTTTCTGAGTTTAAAGAAACAGCGCACTTGGAGGGATGCTAAATGTTAGGGATCATTGTCTGTGATCTTTGTGCTGTGCTATCAGTACACTAGGAAATACAAGAAGCAATGCAACTCCTTAGTCCAAGGCACATATGCTATATGAAGAGTGCTGTGCAAGAAAAAAATAAATGCCACAAGAGTATGGCTCATCAAATAGTTTGCATGCAGCTGCATCTAGTTCTGCCCAGCCTATGCCAAATGTTGTGAAGTTACTTGATGACAATGCTCAATGTCTCAATGGAGGAGGCTTAGTGCTCATAGTAGTACTTTTTGACTGATATTCATCTGTCTTGTAACCCAATGAGCACTTAAAGAGTTAACCAAGAAAATGAGATAACAATCCTTTATTTTGAAGGTAAATCATCCTGCAGACACGGATCAGTTTATATCATTACATTATAATGCACTTTTATAGTGAAATCATTTATTTTCCTTTCTTACAGAAGCAATTTCATTTTGACAGGACAGCCAAGAATCTGAAGAGGGATATGTGCTGTGGATAGCCAGTTGAGGCAATGGCACTTTATTATTCACCCTCCTCATTTTACTCACACTGCTTTCCAATGCAAGATTAGTCTATGTCATTTTGGAGGGCTCAAAGTCTTGCACATTTTGTGTGGTGTCTTTAAACACAGGGACCCTCTAGTGGTTACATTTTCAATATAGAATTTCAATCCTTTTCTTCTCAGAATGGAGTATTTACCTAAGGACTAAAAAGACGCCGAAAGCGTTCTTTATTTTTCTTTCCCACTCCATCAGCAAAGGGAAATAACCTTGGCTTTCTTTGATCTCTGACAAGTTAATTGCATTCCTTCTCTTATCATTTCAAGTAGAACACTAGGAGGCTTTCTAGTCTCTTAGCCCTCTTCTTGGCAGATGTGACAATATTCGGCCTTCTGAAATAGATGTGTGGTTGCCTTTTGACCTGCTTTCCAGAAAGCATTTTTTTTCCTGCATTTCCCTGGATGTCAATACAGAGTGGCTGGGATATAAATTATTGCAGAGACAGTGATTTCTAGCAGTTTAGTCAGAGGATTGCCTCTTAGGACATTGAATTCAGTTCCCAACTCTACCACTGAATTGTTGTGTAACCTTTGATAAGTCACTTAAGAGTTCTATGCCTCAGTTTGAAATGGATATAATAATGCTTATCTCCCTTGCAAGTGTATTGTGAGCCTCAGTTAGACCTCCCTGCTGAGTAGAACCTACTGCTCCACCTCACCAGGCTACAGAGACATGGCATGATGGAGGGCATGGGCCATCTGCCTGCATCCCCTCTGCTCCTTTTCAGATTATGTACATTCCTGGGGCTGTGAGAGGGCCTAATTCATCTTTGTGCAACTGAAGAGCCTAAAGCAAGTGAAGGTGACTTGGCCTCCCCCTCATGGGGCTGCCATGGGCCACAGTTAGCTTCCAGCAGTGAGTAAGGCAGAAACAAAGCTCTTCATTAAAGATTCAGAAACACCACATCTGCAATGAAATAATAAGAAAGCTGGCCACCTCTCCCCCATGCAAATCCTTCTGAACCCAGAACTGTGCAGGAGAGACTCTCCACACACACATACTCTGAGGGCTCTAAGACCCAGATGGTACCTCTCCCTGCCAGGCAGAGCTTCTGGTAGGACCAGAAGCAGCCAAAGCAGGGAAGTCTACACATCCAGCTGTAGAATGTCCGCAGACTTTCTCTGTCCTGTGCAGATAGGCTGTTTGCTTCAATCTTCCTCATCACTCTGCTTCCTCATAGTGTTTTCACCTCAGTTTCACTCCATACATGCTAGTCTTAGCCTCTTCTGCTCTGTCCTGTCCCCTTCACCTTCCTTCCCTTGTCCTTTGTTCACCCCCTCCTATGTAAACCACATTCTAATTCACATCCATGGCTGGTCCAGGAAAACCCCTCTGGGAAAGAGAAAAGAGAAGACTTGATATTCCTGATATTTGCAAAAGGACGGAAAAAGCATATGATGATGATTTTTTGGGGTGTGGTGGGGTGGCAACCTTCAGGCCTTGTTCTTCCTAGGAGCAAATAAATACATAAATAAAGAGCACAAACCTAGCTATTTTTTATCTTTTCAAGTCACTTTTAGCAAAAGGTATCAGTCAAGGAGATACTGAAGTTAAAGAAAAGGGCTGGAAGTCAGGAAAACTGAGTCCTAATCTTGGCCCTATCATTTAGATACTTGTTTGAAACTGCACATGAGGAAACCTCTTTGCACCTCAGTTTACTGTTCTGTGAAATGGGTATATCATTTTATGGCAGGAGCTATATAAGTGCTATATAAGTTCCCTTATATAGTGGGTAAGCCCAACTTAACTTAAAAAATAGTTCTACCACTATAACTAGTTGACTGCATAGACACAAGAATTCAAAAACAAAGTAGGACACTTGTGTTAATTCCACAGTGTATCCTAATGTACCCACAATGCTTCTGCAGGATACACATATGTCACACAGGACTGTGCTCAGGATTTAAACATGCAAGGTTTGCATTGGAGATATATGGGAGGAGATGTGCTTACTGATGTATTGAGTTCTTCCTACATGATCTGCAAATCTAAACTGTAGAAGGTAAAGACACTCTACAGTAATATGAGGATTACTCTGTATATATGACCAGTTTCACATCTACCTTCATTTCCATCAGGACAGATTACTGATGATCATTAAAAGGATGAAAGCCATGTCTATGGTAGCAGACCTGTACTGTGGAAACAATTAAATTTAAAAAATCTTTGGATACTGGAATTGTGCAGTACACGTTTTTTTGGTTTTTTTTTAATGTTCATATCAGTAGGAAAATGGACATCTGAAATATCATACAACCTTATATATAGTCTGACCTTTAATAGTACTTTTGAGTCCGTCTCTAGTCATTCTTTGGCCTCTGCTCTGAGACTGTTGACCATAGTAGCAAATCTGATAGAGACATCTTCTCACCAAGTACAACGTATAGGACACCATCCAGTTCATTTTCACATAGGCCACTAAGCAACCATCAGAAAATAATCACTTGAATTGCAGTCAGTGCAAGGACTCCAAGGACAAGACGCAAAAGTATAACTTTACAGATGAAAGGCTTCTTATTTCATTACCCATTCCCAGCCACCTAATCACCCACCAACTCTTTAATGTGTTCTAACCTAAACTCTTGGATTATTCTGTGCTACATTTCCCCATTTCCTTTTTTTCTTTTTCTTTTCTTTTTTTCTTTAATAAAAGAGCAATATGTTTTATTTTATATCGTAGTCATTCCAAACTTTTGACAAACTTGTCCTTTGCAAAAAGTTAATGTTCTTACACTAAGCCTTTTAAACATGATTCATTTAACAATTGCTGTATTAAGGCTTTGATCAGGTAGCGTAGTGTTGCTGTTGTGTGGGAAACGTGCTCACTCGTTTTACGATCAAGACGTGCCTGGAAAAGAAAACTTTATAAAAATGTAATTAATTACACACTTTAAAGGTCACTATTAATAAAAATGAATGTGCAGATTATTAAGACCATAGAGAAAATCATTAGAGATACATTTGGGTGTTGTTAAAGTCAAATATTCTAAAATGCAAGTATAATGCATTGTGTGTGATGAGTACAGCAAATTCCTTGTCCCCTGTCATAGAGGAAAGACCTTCATAACTTATTGTGGCTACATCACTATTTGAGTTATGAGGTCTCTGAGAAAAGTTTCTCCATAAATTTTAGTCTTCGTAGTTGCTCGTAATGTATCCTTCAGTGCTTCATCAGGATAATCCATTTTATCTAGGGTTATTGTGCTGCTGCTTTTCCTCCTAGATAGAATTATGGGGTTTGGAAAATTCTTCAGTTCTTGCCATTTCTCTTTTTCCCACTAATCACCATAAAAGTGTCATTAGAAGACATTAATATAGGAACAGTACAAGGAATAAAAAAGACATTATTAATACCCTAACTTGTCCATTAGGAAGGAATTTAGAATCACTGATTATTCACAATCAAAAAACTTCGTTCAAAAGAATGCAGGCAGTTTCACATTACCATGAAAATTTCACTTTGCCCAGTTAAGACCATCCATACAATCTTGACTTTCTTCCCTTATTTGATTCTTTTCTGGAAATAATCTACGGGAGGGACATTGTTGTTTTCATTTATTCTGATTCAGGGTCAGACTCTGATACGTTTACCTATGTTGGCTAGATCCTTACTCCATGAGCAGTCCCAGACAAGTCAAAATGTGAGACGCTACATGTGCAGTAAAGATTTCCAAACAAATATAATCCCCCAAATAATTAGGGGCTGATTCTTACTTCCAAAAAGTCCCCTTTACACAACCCTGGCAGTGTGAAGGGACCTTAATGACCACATACAAATGGATTCCCCCCCCCATACATACACAATTTCAAAGCCCTCTATGCTGCCAGAGTTATATAAATGAGAACCATGCCTATTATAGCTGAATTCTGTATTTTATATATTTTTTATCTTTCAGCTGTTGTTTTGTATAGCTGTTAAAAGAGCTCTTTGTATTTCTTACACTCATCCTTCCAAAAACACTAAGAGACACTCATGAAAGGCCAACAAAATAAATCTGGAGTTTGCAGGCCAAACCAAAAAGGAGCCAAAATGCAAACAAAAGTTAGGGGCTTTTTAATACAAAAAGGAACATTTCTTTCTTTCTTTCTTTCTTTCTTTCTTTCTTTCTTTCTTTCTTTCTTAATTTTTGTCCAGAACTCCAAGAAGTTAAGATGGGGCATGATAAATACCAGGGGAATTAGTTTCATTTGGAGGTGCTTTGTAAGTTTCCAGGCTTGGTGAAAACCCAGTTTGTAATGGGAAAGTGGCTTCAGTCTGAACTATAAAGTGGTTATGGCCACGTCGTAATGAGAAATGAAAATTATTCAAAGAACTTCACAAATGCAATCCCATTTGATTTATAGAAGTTTTCATGTGTGAGGAAGTCTGTTCACTTGTCTTGGATAGGATGTTCTGTGAAGGCAATTTTTTAAATGCCTTTTTGATTTAGTTCTGTTCTGCTAGGTCAGGGTTGGAGTTGTGAGGCATGGGGAACTGAACAAAATATGGAGTCTCTCTGTTGTGTCTGAAAGCAGACAATAGCAAAGAAACAATGAAATCTTTACTTGATCAAGGCCCGAAGCATGGGCAGCAGCACACAGCCTGAGTTCCAGTCTATGTGCAGTTTGATACATCGAGAGAAGAAATCCATTCACCAAACCTCCTCTTAGCAGAGGCTTCTCTGGCCCCATCCTTGCCCGTACATCTTTCTTACATGCTTGTGTGCCAAGGTTACAATGAACTGCAGCCTGCCGTTTCCATAGTCAGATAAGCCTGCAAGCTTAGAGGCAGGGGCAGGATTTACCACTAGAAGGAGAAGCTTCTTTTCTAAATCACTCTTCTCTCTATGATCAAGTCTGTGATGTGATCAAACTCTTCCACTTTTGCTGAATAGCTGAAGGCAGTCAGCATCTCACAGGATTGGGTGCTTACCCTGTGCTCACACGTAAGGCGAGACTAGTCTTTTTATTAGTGCAGGCGCTGGCTTAGAGACAGAGACGAGCTCTTGTCCGCTGCCCTCATCTTTGCCCTGGTTGCAGTGGCAACTATGGACTGCTGCACAGGTGCAGAATTGCTGTGGTGCAGCTATGTCCTGGCCATGCTCCCTTCTGTCCCTCATCTATCATTTTTGCCCCATCAGTGGATTGCACCAGAATGGCCTTCCAGGTTCAGTGCGCCTGCAGAGCTGGTACAGAGCTGACAGAAATGACCCTGCATCAAACAAAGAGAGCCCTTGTTGTAGGTTTATTTTTGCTTCACAGCTCTTTGCACCAGCCTGGATTGAATGATATATAGAGCCCATGTTTTCCATTCAGATGCTGATGTAGACTCTATATTTCTTTGAACTCAAGTAATTCTAATGAAAGTGAGAAGCTGAGCTGTTTAGTGTGGTGATGTTTTGCATTTGTGTTTGTGATCAGCAAAACTGAAGGCAAAACTTTGTTTCTTACTCCCACTGGACAGTGCAAAATTCCTTCTGACATTTTTTTCTAAGGGTTTTGAGAAAATGGATTTGCTCTAAATGTCTCGCAGCAGTAAATGAAAAATAGACACTGCCTACCATTGTGAAAAGAGTGTGGAAAGTTTGTCTCTAAATAGAGATGATTTTGATACTCATAGACAGAGACTCAAGGCAAAAAAAGTTGAAATTTCTTGGATAAAATCCAAATGGCAGTCTGGTATTGAGAAGAATACCAGAACAGACTGGGGACCAACGAGTTAGGCAGCAGTTCTGCAGAAAAGGACCTGAATTACAGTGGGTAAGAAGCTTGATAAGGTCCATGGTGGATAATGAGCTTCCTCCCAGACAGCTTGTACATGCTGAACTCAGAAGCTAAAAGCTGGCCGTAACCATTAATGGCATTCCTATTGCTATTCAAACCTCAAAACACAAAAGCACAATAAAAACTGGGCAAACAACAAAAATTGTATGGGTAAAAGATCAAAGAGAGAGAGAAATAGACCCTTATGAGAAAAAGGGTAGGAAAGTCTCCATGCAATAATATAAGACTCTTCTATAGTTTACATGTTCTTGATTTACATGTACACATTTTTTTACAACTATGTCTGAATATTTTGTTTTTGGTGTGCCTACTTGTCATTCATCTAGAATCATAGAATTATAGAATATTAGAGTTGGAAGGACCTCAGGAGGTCACCTCCTGCTCAAAACAGGCCTAACCTCAGCTAAATAATCCCAGTGAGGGCTTTGTCAAGCCGCAGCTTAAAACCTCTAAAGATGGAGATTCCGCCACCTTCCTAGGTAACCCATTCTAGTGCTTCACCACCCTCCTAGTGAAAAATATTGAGGAAGCTCATTATCCACCATGGACCTTATCAAGCTTCTTACCCACTGTAATTCAGGTCCTTTTCTGCAGAACTGCTGCCTAACTCGTTGGTCCCCAGTCTGTTCTGGTATTCTTCTCAATACCAGACTGCCATTTGGATTTCGTCCAAAAAATTTCAACTTTTTTGCCTTGACTATGAGGCAAAAACATTTCTTTCTGACTATGAGTATCAAAATCATCCTGCACTACTGAAGTGAAGGGAGCATTCCCATTCACCTTGTCAGCACTAGGCTCATGCTGTATATGACCAGTTACACTTGAAAGATGGTCACTTCCCAGACAGAGTGAGAAGTCATTGATTTTTCTGTATTTAAAACGGTCTCTCTTGTAAAGGAGTGTATAAAATGTTATCAAATACTTAAATCAGTTTTAGTTATAGACTATAGAGATAAGGTATATTTATGATGTGCTCAAATCCTGTCACATTTTAATCACCAAGTCCATACTGAAAATCATTACCATCTGGCAGGTGTTGGGTGCCCTACATTAAATGAATTAGTGGGTCTCAGCCCAGTTCCTAGTAGACAAGTGTCCTTAACCCAAAAGCAGCTATTAAAACTCATAACTTTGCTGGGGGGAAAAGAGGGTCTGAGTAAGGGCCATGGAATTTATGGGCTAAGGAGACTTGAACCATATGACATTGTGAGGTGGTTCTAGTAGGCTCAGGAACATTAGGATAGAGGAGTGTTCTAGGGGAAGCCTGTACTTCTGTTTCACTATTTCTGCCCCTGGGGGTGAGAACTATTTCAGTTCTCTGGGAGTGGGAGGGGGGCAATTCAAGATTTCTCAAGTTATTTTGAGCCATTTCAGGAATAATTTGGTTAAATATTTATCTAGCTTATCAAAGAACCCTATAAGGTCTGCACGTAAGGATGTTGTTCAATGTCAATAGCAGATTTTCCATTGATTTCAGTCAGTCCAGGGTTCATCTCATAATAGCACCTAGCTTTTATACCATCAGTAGATCTCAAAGTGCTTTAGGAAGGAGGAAAGTATCATTATTTTCATTTCACAGATGGGAGAACTTTGACACAGAGAGTCAGATACTTGCCCAGCGGCATTCAGCAAGAAAATAGCAGAGCGGAAATCGGACCCAGATCTTCTTAGATTCCAATCTCGTGTTTTATCCATTAGGTCACACTTTTTCCCTTTCTACTGTAATTGTAGAGAAGAAACAGAGACCATTCTAGCATATTGCCTTTCCAGGATAGTAATGCACATCCACACATGAGAAATAAGAAATAAATTTACCAGTGTGATCCTGCTGTAGGTGATGCTGGGTTTTTTTCCTATTGTGTTTCAGTGATGGCTCACATAGCAGGCACCTGAGCAGGAAAGAGAGTGGCTATGAAAGCCTGGAGACACCAGGTGAGCTTTGAGAGCTAGAATCAGAGAGCTTAAGGGCAAGCAGAAACCTGGAACAGCCAGGTTCATTGCTCATCATTCCTTATCATCAGTAATTTCCTAGGCATGAATTCAAAATTAGGCCTTAAAGAGGAATATTTGGTGCCTCAGTCATGTAGATTTTGTAGGGTTAGAGGCATAGAAGTGAAAAAAGGCAAAGTGAAAAATGTTGATTCAAAGGCACAAACTCAGTTGATATAACTGCTCTAACTTCCTAGAGAGCGGGACTAATTTTCCTAATGGGACTGGGCAAACTCAACCCCAATGACACCAGACATGGGGTTACTTCATTTACAGTGTGTCTGCTATGATGTCATAAAGCAAATGTATCACTTCATGCCACCAGACTAGATCCTGTGAAATCTAAGAGTGCATCCACAGACCGCAGGCAAAAGAGAGATGTGCACAGGGAAATTGTGATTTTTCTCAGGGATACCCAGGTTGGGAGGCACCTCACTACCACCAGCCCTTCATGTGAGGAAGCCTTGCCTGCACCTGCTGTCTGTCAGCTCCCTGACTCTGCCAGCCACAGGTAATCCAACCCTTCCCTATTATTCTACACTTGATTCGCTGACTCTCTGCAGGTTAGAGATTGGCACGCTCCCAACTCCTGAGCCCTCCAAGTGTTCCCAGGGAATGTCCAGCCCCTGTTCCACCGAATACTTGCAGTATTGGCAGATTCACTGCTCCTAAAGGAACAGTACATCCCCGTTTACCAGTTACCTGCCTCTTAACACGCAACACTTAGATAAGTTTATAACAAAAACAGGTACAATTTTATTTAACAAAGTATAGAGAGCCAAGTGATAGCCAGCAGAAATATTGGAAACAAATGGTTACGTAGACAGTAACAAATATAACACACATTCTAGAACCTAGGCTTATTTAATTAGCTATCGTCATGTCTTCAAGAACAAAGGCTCACCCAGAATCTTTTCAGCATATTACAGCTAGGCTTGGCTGTGATCTTCTGCTGAGACAAATCATGACATCAGCTTGCCTCCTCAGTAGAAAAGATCCTAGGTATCTGTCCAATCCCCAATCCATTGTCTTTACTCCTAAACAAGATGCCCCCCTGCTGGTTGTTCTTTCCCTGTGTGCCTCTTTCTTGCCACTTTCAAAATCTCTTCATTAGCATTTGGCTCAGACACTAGATGGGTCTACATTGTGAAGTGAATAGTACACAGTACACACATGACCGGCCAGAGAGAGAGAAGTGTCTTTTCCTTCCTTCCTTCCTACCTGTGTATCACCTTTTGGTGACCTTCCTTAACTCACATATCTTAATAACACAATTTTCATCTCAGATACATAATTCCTTAAATATTATTTGTACATATATTTTGTAATGATTTTGATCACCAATGAGCTCTTGGCAGAGACCTCACATTCAACCCTTCGGTAAACTTAATATAAATATATCTGACTCAGTGGATTCCTGTAAAATACTAAGTATCCGCTGTTCCCTCTGCCTGTTGGGAACAAGATGTTCCTGGACCACACAAGTTATCAGTCCTGGCAAGCTCCTCTTTGACATCAGAGGAGAATTACTGCAGAACTCACAGAGCTAAGAGCCTTTACAGCTTAAGTTAAAGTAAAACTCTTATCCAATGCTCACTGAATTTGATAGAAAGACCTTTTGTGACTTCAGAGGTCTCTGAGAGAGCCTTTTAAGTAGCAACTTTAGCAGACTCATATATGTCCTCTCTGGGTCAAGCACAGGGAGGGATGTGCAACACACACAGAACAGAGGGTTACGTTTGTATGGTGACATATCAGGAGATGCACTAGTTGCATGGATAGGTGAGAAGCCACAGAAAAAAAATACACTTGGCTGGGATTCTATGCTTTGGACGTGAGGAGAAGGAGATACTTCTGAGAACCGGGTCACAATGCTAGTTTTTGGGCTCAGTCCTCCAGAATGCTGAGCACCTTTTGGTGGATGATGAGCATTGTCAATGTTCCCTTGGAGATTGAGGGACTATTAACCCTTCTAAGAAGGGCTCACAGAGGACCCAGACCTTTTGTGATCAAGAGTACAACCAGTACCCCTACTTCTCCTCTAGTTCCTAGTATGTTTATAAATGTCCTAAAAGGCCTACATCCCCTTGTACAAAGCAAATCCATGCTCCCTAATGAATCAGTTTGTGTATCCTTGTAACCATCCCTTTGTCACTATCTTCCAGGTGTAGGCGTTCACCAGAGTCAATATATCTAACAATATTAATTGAAATAAATCTACAAACATAGAGCAACTGCAGGTTTTTGAAAAATGCATTATGGACACAGGCCTATCACCACCTCCCCCTCTCCCCCTGCAGTCAGTTTTTCACCTGCACATATAAACACGCACACACGCATCAAACACAACTGTGCAGCCATTCTTGGTACGATTTTTTGTACTTTAAGCCACCTGTCAAAACAGCGATTTAATTAGGTTAAGCTGTCTGGCTTTGTAAAATGGTTTTTCCTTTCTCTGTTGTCTTTGCAGCAAAATTAATAGTTTGACTAACTTCTAAGGGAGATAGGCTTTTGCACGTACGAAAGTCAAATTAAAGCCTCCATTGCCAAACAGGGTAAATAAAAAGAATTCTCCATGTCTAAGACTTTGAAAGCAGCACTTAATTTATTATAATCTTTTTCTAGTGCCAAAATACAAATTATGTAAAAGAGTAAACTGTAACTGCAGTAAAGCTAGGATTGTAATATGTATCATATACAACTCCTGCAACTGGTAGGACGGTTGAAAGATAATGAGCCGATCAGAAGGCTTGAACTGCATATTGTCCCCCCTTGTTACTGACCATGGCTCTGAAATCATAGAAATGTAAGACTGCAAGAGACATCGAGATGCCATCTAGTCCATCCACCTTGCACTGAGGCAAGACCAAACACACCTAGACCATCCCTGACAGGTATTTGTCTAACTTGTTCTTAAAAACCTCCAATGATCGGAATTCCGCAGTCTCCCCCGGTAATCTATTCCAGTACTTAACTATCCTAATTGTTAAAAAGTTTTTCTTAATATCAAACCTAAATCCCTCTTTCTGCAGATTAAACTAATTACTTCTTGCTCTACCTTCTGTATATCCTCTCTCTTGTTGTCCAAAGCAGTCACTGGTATGGGCCTTAACCTCATCTCACAGTCAACAAAAAATCCTACACAAGATGATGTGACTCAAGATGTTGTTCTGACTGGTTTTTTACATTTGGTGCTACTAAAGTTTTAATTTTCCATTGGCTGATGGTGTGATTTTTAATTCATTTTCATCATCAAAAGTTGAATGGATGTGCTAAAAAAGGGGTTAATTGGACACACACGCTTCTCTGTGTGTCACACTCTTGGCTGCAAATCCAGTGTTCCCTCTCTCTCTCCTTCTAGCACGTGAGCACACACACACACAAAGTCTTCCCACTAAAAATACCAAGTCGTTATGTAACACACAATGCACTCTGACAGATATGGTATTACACTAAGCTATTATTATTGCCATGCAGAAGTTTTGACAACAAAATGATTTTAAAAATCTGTAGAGTACTTAATTCATTCTGCTAATAGCCTTTTAGAAACATTGCAAGAGAAGCAGAGGGTCGGAAAGAGAACATGTTTTTCTCATAATAAACTCTTTGCTTCCAGAGCATATGACATACAGTTCTGTAATTTAGTGAGTGCAACCCAGAAAAAACAAATGTGTGTGTGTGAGAGAGAGAGTGAAAGAGAGGGTGCTTACGAATTGATTGGTTGATCTGCAAATCCTTTTCTCTGACTGTCTATCACACTTCATCTATCTCATTTTCACTTTATAGCGTCACAGAAAAAGAATGATCAGTGCTTGAAAATGACAAGACACCTGCCAAGGACTTGGCACAATGCTGTACTGATACTGGTGACTATTGGTAGATGCAAGGTTGGCCTGAGCATTGAATCCATAGAAGCTTTGTGACCTGAACATCCTCAGCTCTTCTACTTTAAAATTACTGATGACAAAGGGCCACATGCTGACGCTCTTGCTTATTATAGTGCCTTATTATATATTTTATATTAATATATAACAATATACATAATATATATTATTATAGTTCCTTATTCCACAATCTCATTGGCTTCAATGGAGCTTTGATGGGACCATTTGTGGAGTCAGAAGTAACTATCTACTAAAATCAAACAAAGTCTTTTGGCATAGCTGAGGATCAAGGGAAAATAGGTATATCATGCTGTGATATTTAGGGGGTTGGTATGACTATATGAATGTCAGTGTGGCTTTAGGAAGAGTGCCTATTTTATTAGGTTTATATACAACGTTACCCATGATGCTTCTGGGAGTGCTGAATCCTGTATGCATATGAGTTAGCAGCTGAACCCTATTTGTCCTCACACATTCGTTTTACCACCTGCCAGCTGACCAGATGAAGTGGATACAGACTCCATTCACCAAGAGTGAGGATAAAATACAATTCACATGCAGTTCCAGGCCAGCAAGTGGATGCAAGTTTAAACCACGCTTAGGAGGGAAGGGTTACAACTATAATGAACTGGGAACACTGTACTCTTAAAGTGAAGACCTGCCTTCATTAAGGAGATGTGCATCAGTGCAACTACATCGGTACAAACTTCTGCTGTTGATGTGCTGCTAAGGTACCAAGTGAAACTTCCATAGGTGATATTTCTCCCTCTGTGTGTCTGCTGCTTGCACCTGATACCTCTCTCATGCTCCCCTTGAATGCCTTTTGTGTGCATACTGTTCTGTTCCCCCACCCCCAGGTGGCCTGCCTCCAGCCCTCCTGCTGCAGGCTGTGAGAGGTATCAGGCCTTAGATATGCTCAAAGCATGCTGACAAAATTTGGCCTAAGCAGGCCATTTGTCCAATTTTAAGCCAGACAGTCCCGCTTTTTCTAAGGTTTGTCACCCGGCAGGTACTGAGACAAAACCACATCTGGTTTTGTCTCCTATTGGATAGCGGATGCCATTTTGAAGAGTGTGCAACCCCACCCCTCCTGGTGTGACCTCACATAGTGCACACAAAGTCACATCGAGGGGGAGGGCCCAGGATGTTCCCAGAAGGATTGAAACATCTGGTATTCTGGGGATGCATGAGTGGCCTCCCTAATCAGGTCCCCTGGTGAGATAGGCATTACTCTCCCTGGTTTGAGAATCCTGCTTCAGGACCTCTTTGTCTAGGGCTCTAAGCAATGGGGCAGTGTGAGAGCTTAGGTACCTTTGAGAAGGTTGACCAGCAGAAGGTGCCTATCAGTTTAGGTGGTGGTAGGGTGATGGCTTTGAAAATGTCACTGGAGCATAAATGCTGGACTTGATGCCTAAAGAGGCAGATGGGTACCTAAATCCCTTTGAGGCTCTTGACCACAGTCCCCTGCTATTCTGGAGAACAAGAAATGTTTCTGCAGTCTTAGTGTTGCCTTTGTTCCTCACACAAACTGCAAAAGGGGAAAATTATTCCTGCCATTCTTCTCCCATGCTGCATAGGTGAGCAAGGAACAGGTGCAAGCTGGCGCCAAGTAAATATTGTGTATGGAATAATAGACATAGAAGATCTAGTGGCACATTAAAAAACAACCAATTGTTTTATTAAAGAAGCTTAGTTTAACTGCAAAAAGAAATGTCCTGACTTATTCTAGGACTGTACCCACCTAACATTGCCAGAAGGAAATCCTCATCTAAGTAGAGAAATACCTGTAAGAGGCATTATAAAATCTGAAAACTGCTTATAGATTGAACATACACTGTCGACATGACACTGCTTCCCCAACAACATCTGAGTGCTGCTCAGTATTTTGGGGGGAGATGGAGTAGATGCTCAGTGTTTTGGGTGGCATAGATGTGACAGTAAAGAAATGTAAGGATGCTCTAATAACCCTCTTGGATCTTTCCTGTGCAACTAAAAGAAAAAAATGTCATCTTCCACTATTGGTGTGGTAATGAAACAAAGGGAGGAACATTGCCTATTGAATAACCAATACCTTCTACTGAAATGTGCTGGGTTTTCCTTGAGGATCTCTGATTTAAGTACTGATGGGGTCTTCCCTGATTAACTGGACAGATCTGACAAAATGACAGGCTAAGATGGCACATCTAGGGGCCAAAATGAGTTAGGTATTTGATGTTGTTTTTTTAAGATTATATATTTTGGGAACTGAATTCTGGAGTGATTTTAGTTTTCAAATGCTATCTGATTAAACTCGAGACTCCCAGTTGTCTTACAGAGCCCAGTCTAAGTTACCGGTAAGGTGTTGTTGACTAGACTTGTTTACAGGGTTCAGAACACTGTGAAACTTGCATTAAGTACCACCCCAGGGACCAGAAAGATGTGTTGCTCTGTTGAGATGGTCTTTAAGTAAAGGTCAGATAAAACTGTAATGGAAATGTTGGGGATGCTTTAAAGTGATTGCTTAAGACAGGGAGCTGCTTACTATGCAGGGGGGTTGTAGGTCAAATTTAGCTGTATTTCAGAAAAGCCAGAGTTTAGGTGAGGCAGAGTTTCAGGAAAGGGGTCTATAAAATTTGTCAGCATTGTCATTATATGTGCACACAGGCATTGATCCTGCAAATCCTTGTGATGTGAACGGCAGGGAGCACAAGGCTATTGCACTCTGGCACAAATGTGAGTGCAGGATGTGTATGGGTACAAGTAAGGCTAAGCACTAGATTTGATCCTTCACACAAAGCTGTTGCGTGTCTCAAACCCCCTGTGGACATGCATTCAAGAGAACAGGAGAAAAATGGGACAGAATGAATGACGACACTGTGCATATCAGAAGAGACATGGGCTTTAGTCATGCTAATAAGTTGCTTTGCCCTTTAAGACATGTTCCTGTTACTTGACAGGAATAACTGGCATCCAGACAGCAGTGCTTTCGCTAATGCGTGAGCAGGTTCTGCTGCACTTTGCACTCTGCTCACCACTTTTGACTGCATTTATACAGGTAATACTCTGCACCTGTGCTGAGCAGGACTGATCGCAGAGTGTTCGGAAGACCTCGCTGTTCTATAATATTGGGGATGTTTCTCACCTGGAGTAAAATGGGAGCGTCTAACTTTGGGTTTATGTGAGCCCTACTTCCAGCAACCAATGCAACAGAAGAGTCCTTAAAAGTCAGGATTAATAACATGGTGTGACATTTAAGAAAACTTTGCTGTGCTGGCTTGTACCCTGAGTGGTCTGGGACGAGACTTGCTGCCGTTTGTGCATTCAGAGTCACTTTTCTCTGTCTTTGAAACCAGTGTCCATAAAATGAAAGATTAATGAGATCATCTGCAGCCATCCTTCACGCAAATAACATTCATCCCCTCATCACTCTGCCTCTGCAGCCATGACATTTAGCCTGCTTCACACAATCCCACCAGATATTACAAATGGTGCAGGGTCACTTCCTCTAGCATCCCACTTCTAAAACAAAAAAATAAGAAGAGCGAGATTTGGAACCAGCAGGGCTTTCTGAAAATTCATTCTCCTGGATAAGGTGTTCAGCTCAAATGCTCACAGAGATGAGTTTTGAAAGACATAACAGTCACTCTGCGAAGGCTCTGCCTCCTGAAAAGAGTTAATTTCTCCTTGCCCTGTAACATATCTTTTTAAATTTCCTTTGACTATCCACCTCAGTATGACAGAGTAATCAGTTTAAGCAGACTAGTTTTGCAGGATTATTTTCTGATTCTTTCTCCTCATCACTCTGTTTTTGCTGGAAATTAATATTAGACATATCTTCTAAACCTGGCATTGAGGAAGGTTTTGTAGCCAGAAGGAAAGAAAAGAGAACAGGATCGAACTAGCTATCGTAAATCAGTGCATATATAGTGTATTCTTATATGTACAGTAACTGCAGGCTCTTATCATCGCATCAAACTCCTGTGCAAAGCAATTTATATCAATGGTAGAGTTGCATCTGGCTCTGGGTCCACATGGGTCACTTACTTTGGCTAAGGAAGGAACTAAAGATCTGCAACTCACAAGTCTTTTTTTGGAATTAGCCATTTAACTAAAGACTGGCTAGCTACCTGCCATAAACAATCAACACAATTCTTCAGTTGCTCATTGAACATCCAATTTTGCATTGATCTTCAAAGCTCCCCCCCCCCCCCCCAAAAAAGGGGGCAATTACTCCTTGTCCTACAGTCCCTTTGTGACAGCTGCTCTGGTGCAAGGAGGCCACAGTGCAGGCATAAGTTTTTGCTGGGGAGGAATAGCTCTGTTGCAAGAGGTTGTGTCTGGTGGCTACAGAGCTAGTTTGATTCCCCTCTCCCTGGTTTCCTTGCGGGAAGTCTCAGGGTAGGGAACATTTTAAGGTGGTAAGCAGGAGGTGAATCAGAGGATGTAGCTGAAGTGTTCTTAGACCCCGATGATTCTGTGCTCCTATAAATCCCATAAGGATCCACTGCAACAGAAGCACAATGTAGGGTCACCCTCAGGTCTGCTCTAATCTTCACTAGGGCTAAGCTGCCACAAGCAACTCCAGAATAGAGGTGGCACAAGCTGCTTCTCCTCAGTGTCTGTTTCGGCTTCAGCCTCATATCAAGGCACTTACATAGCCTTCATCAACACCATCCAGTCCGACATCAGAGTAACTCTTCATGATTAATATATTTTGTCCTAAAAAAAACCCATGAGTCAGGGAAATACCATCCCTATTTTAGAGATGAGGCACAGAGCAGACCAAGTGATTTTCTCAAAGTCACACAAGAAGTCTGTTGCTGAGATGGAAATTAAATGCAGGTGTCTTGAATACAAGTCCAATGCCCTAACCTCTGGACTGTCCTCCCTCCCTTGCACAGGGATTTTTTGGCAGAAAAATGAAAAACCTAGATGGTGGAGCATTTGCCCATATGCTTTGTAGAACACAAGGACTAAACATTCAGTCAATTTGGCAGTTCAGTAGCTTTCTCATTTATGTTCCTTTACTCCATATTGCTCATTGTGCTTTTGTAACGGCATCATGTATAATACTCTTAAGAGTCTCATTTGAAGGAATCAGTTTGACATGCTAAATTAAATGAATATCTATAGATAGCCATTCTGGGCAAAATAGATAAATAAGTGAAACAACAAAACAACCCACCCAAAAACAAACAAAACCCCTAAAGCGGAGTGTATCGGATTTGAAAACTTATTTCTCCCTCTGTGATTGTGTATTTAACAGACAATAAAGCAAATGTAAAGGAGTCACATGTGAGCAGTGAGAAAATAAGCTGCACATTTGAAAGTCAGAGGCTGAACGTTGGAGTAGGTAGAATACAATGATAAAGCAAAGGGGGAGGGGGCTGTGTTATCATCAGAGACTCTCATTTTTCTTTCATTTCAATTTCAGTGATAAAGTCCAGTGAAATGGATCTTGGTAATTGCAAAGCTGATTGGTATGGGGAAAATGAATACTATTTCTACTGCTGTGTGCACTCTCTCTCTCTCTTGCTCACTCATTGAATCCACTGATGAAATCTAGGGAAAGCTATTCTCAGCTGCATGAGATTTATTTATTTATTTTAACTAGCACTGGCATTCTTATGGCCTCCGGGCACAGGGCAATTTGTCCTTTAAAGTGATACCATGACAAATTTGGTGATGCAAATCTGGGGCCTTGAAGAAAACAAACCAAACATCCTAACCACAAGCTTCTAACAGAGAAGGAAATGTCTTGAGATGAACGTGGTAAGACTAGGTGGCTTGGGGGACTGGAAATTTTAGTGTGGAGGAATTGGGTAGTATCCCTTTAAATAGCTTGTTAACCCTCTAGTGGTCCTCACTGCTTTCTATGTTTCAGAAGCCACCAGAATTCTGCTAGAACAGTGGTGTATTATATGTGGCTATGCCTTGAAAGTTATGTATGGTTTCTGAACACAGTTGTCTGGACCCCACTGTGCCCATGGAGTTTCTTCATATTGTGTTTGTGTAAAGAGCAACAGACACAGCAGTAATGCAATACAGCTTACTGGACAGGTAATCACAATGCAAACCACCACACATTTGACACTCTTATTGGCAGGGTCAGGAGAAAGGCCAAATATTAAGGGTTGATTTTGCCACCCTTACTCATGTTATGCAGCATATTACTTTGCGAGCATATATCTGCAGTAAGCAATGCATTGGCAAAATGGAATAAGGGAAGTTTGTCCTGCTGCTGCTCGTGCTAGAATAATTGTGCTTCCAAAACAATGTATAACCATTAACAGATTTAGTTTCACAGACCTCGTGAAGTAGGTATTATCACCCTCACTTTACAGATAGGGAAACTGAAGCAGAGACTATAGTATGAGTCACTCTAGATCTATCACATAGCAGGGGCCAATATCCACTAACACCAGAGCTTACTGTTACAGAGAAAGGTTGAGAACACATAGAAAGTCTATAAGAGAATCAGGAGAAGATCCCAGAGCTCCTGACTCTTGGACCTGCATCTTCCCCAGAAGTCCTCCCCATGCTAATGAAAAAATGTAAGACTTAATTTTCAAGGGCTGTCAATATGTTATCTTTCACCAACACTGATTAGCTTTTAAAAATGGGCAGCGTTAGGGGGGTGAGCACAGAGTCAGATATAGAAAAACCTAATTTGTTTTTGAATTTGTTTTTCTGACATTTAGGAACTAGAGTAATTTCTGAACCCAGCAGTATTTATGGAATCAGGAACCACATCTACACTTTGAGGAACTCCTCAGCCTGGTGGACCTGCCCTCCTCTCAGGAGGCAGTGCTGGGAGAGGAGTGTAACCGGTACGGGGATTTGGAGGTGGCATCTCTGTTCCTTGAAGATGTTGTTGTCCTTTCTTCTTCACTCTGTGATCTCCGACACGCACTCTAATGCTTCTATGCTGAGTCAGAAGCAGCTGGGATGAGAATCCAGCACCTCCAAATCGCAGCTCATAGTTATTTCCTGGAATAAAGTGGATGGTTCTCTCCAGGTCAAAGGGGACCAGCTGCTCTTAATGGAAGAGTTTAAATATCTAGGAATCTTCTTCATGAGAGATGGTAAGTGGGAGCGGGAGCGTGACGGGCAGATTAGTGCAGTGGTGGCAGTGATGCAGACCCTGTACTGGTCCGTGGTGGGGAAGTGGGAGTTAAGTTTTCGGATGAAGCTCTCAGTTTACAGGTCAATCTACGTCCCTGTCCTCACCTGTGGTTGTGAACTACAGGTAATGAACAAAAGGATGAGATTGCGGGTACAAGCAGCAGAAATGAGGATTCTCCGCAGGGTGGTTGGGCTGATTCTCCAGGATAGGGTGAGGGGCTCAGCTATTCAGGAGAGCATCCGAGTAGAGTGGCTACTCCTCCGGATCGAGAGGAGACAGCCGAGGTGGTTTGGGCACTTGATAAGGCTGCCCCCTGGTAGGCTTCCCTTTGGAACTATATCAGGCACATCCCACTGGGAGGAGGCCCCGAGGCCAACCCAGGACACGCTGGAGGGATTATATCTCCTGGCTGGCCTGGGAAAGCTTTGGAATCCTCCAGGAGGCACTGGAACCTGTTGCAGAAGAAAGGGGTGTCTGGTCCTCCCTACTCTCCATGCTGCTGCTGTACTCCTCACCAGGAAAAGAGGCATAAAGGAGGAGGAGGAGGAGAAGGAATCATTATCAACTCAAACAACCAAACAAATACAAACAAACAAATCCCACACCCAATATTCTTCCCCACCATTTAAAAATAGCTTCCAAGCTGTCAGCTGTTGAACTAGACTGGATGGTTTTCAGCCATGAGGGATGTTAGCTTTGACCTTTCAGACCCTTTGATTTAATAATTTTGCAGTGTAATTGAATTCTGATATTCAGGTACCTAGGGAGGGTAGGCTGATTTGGGGTTGGTACTGCTTAGGCTGAGCAGATGGTGAGCACTGTGTCTGGGAAAACGTGGTTGATATTTTATCTTAGTTATGTTTGCACTATGGGTCGCAATTAAATAAATGGAGTAAAAATGCATGCCGTGTTTTTTTAAAGAAAGGGCACATTCTTCACCTGTTTGTGAGAGATAAGCTATAATGCATTATTAATGTACACTTTTTATCTCTGCTCAGCAAAAAAGTTGGTTTACAAATGATATCTCTGCCATAAGGTAAGCAAAGATAATAAGTCTGATTTGTAGGTAGCATATGGACCCATGGATTCAATCTATTTCCTTCTTCCTTCTTTTTTTTGTCTAAAGCTTCTGTTCTGTTTGTTTGGGGTTTATTCCAGAAATGAGTCTTAAAGACTCCTCTTCAGATTGTGCATTTCCCTTATTATTAACAAGGTGTAATTCAGACATCTGTTAAAAAGTCCCCTAATATAGTCTTAACAAGGACAAATCTAACACAGCTCTAGCCAATTATTGTGTTAATTTTACAATGTGGAATTTTAGCACCTGTCTTAAATAGAAACATGTTATTAATGGAAATAGCAAGCTGTTTAAAACCAGCTCCTGAAATTCAGCCAAGGACCTAGAGAGGAGGACATTTTTAGTCTATACATACATGTCAAGTGTCTCTTTCATAACATCCCTCTTAATCACTTTCATGGAGAGAAATAGTTCTATTTTTGTTCAGATTTCTTTTTAAAGATAGGAGAATGAAATTAAATTGGCAAACATAAAGTCTGGTTTGGCTGAGCCTACAATGCCAGTCCTTCCATGATTTTCTTGTTGAAGTTCTGGCTCCACTGAAGTCCATGGCAAAAGTTTCATTGACTTCAATTGATCCAGACCCCTGTTTTATACAATATCAAACTTGATTACAAGAATACAGTGTTTGGGTTACTTTTCTGCCTTTTGTCTTCAATGCAAAATAAAACTACTCACTTTCCTTACTTCTGGGGCTTGAAATTCTGTGAGCAATTTATACCAAGGGGACACAAGCTGTGATTTGTATTCCTTACCCACATGTAAGCCAAGGATCCCAAAGACTGTGGTTTATTTTCAGAGCATCAGATCTTGAATATTGAAATATGAAACATCTCTCTCTACCAGACCTACCAGAATCAGGTCATGCAGTCCTTCCGAATCACATGCAGGAGGGATAGGATTTAATTTTTTATGCCTTGCCTTAAAGAAGAAGGTTTAAACTTGCATTATGCTCCAGGTAATAGAATGAAATAAACACCAGAACTGGTCTTTAAAGGAAACTTAATCTATGCTCGGAGGCTTTGAATTTGTACTGATTCTGCTGTTGGAAAGACAGAAACTAAGCAACAGGCCTTCACCTCACATGTCCACAGGTAATGAGTGCTGTGGTGAAACCAGGCTACGCTAACTCATTAGAGTTAACCCAAAAGGTTTTGGGGGAAATTGTCAAACCTGGAACACAAAGGCAATTAGGCATCCAACTTTCATTTGTGCCCTTGAAAAACTATCTCAATTCATAATTATAACACCCTACTGTAGATTTTCTGAGGACTGTTCACATAAAATAATAAGGAAGCCGTGTTGTTGATTCAGCAATTGGTACTTTCTGCATCAGTTGTAGTTAAAGCTTTTTCCATTATTTGTTAAGGGGTTCTGTGCTGTTGGAAGTCCTATCTTTCATATGAGATATACAATTGAAGTTCGGGTATTTATGGTAATTACTTATGGTAATTTAAGATCCCATGATGATTTCCCCCCCACCCCCCAAAGTCTGGAATTTTAGCTCCCAGCTCCCATTTCCTGGCAAAATTTCCATGTTATGAAATTCCAATTTGCTCCGCTAAATTCCCTTTGCAGGTCAGTTCAGCATTCCTGAAAAGCCCGTTACTCATCTCATATATACTGATGGTACAATGGTGTGACTAGACCTGGCTGAAAATTTTTTGATGGAATAGATTTTCACTGGAAAATGCCAGTTGAGCAAAATCAAAATGTTTTAGAGGGATGTATTTATTTTGTCAAAATTGTCAATGGGAAATTATCAGAACATTTTGTTTTGATAAGGATGAAAAGTTTCATTTTTGACTTTGTCATTTTAACTGTTCTATTTTAGTCAGAATGAAACATTCCAGCCATAATGGAACATTTCAGAAAGGTCAGATGAAATTTTTCAGAATATTTTGTTTCATGAAAAATTGCAAAATTCCTACTTTTTATCCTGATTCAGGACAAAACAATCTCACAATTTCCTGATGGCTGGGTATTCCAGTTTTTTAGTAGCTCTAGAATTTAGCTTATTCATGTCAGTGGAATTACTCCTGATTTTGTGTGCCAGTGAAATCAGTATCAGATCCTGCTTTGGAAGAATGTTGAGATTTCAATGTTGCCAAAACTTATGATTTTATCATGATTTCTCATCATGCTTGTTATTTTTCTTAAAGCCTCAGCTCTTGGCGTCAGACAGAATCTCAACTTTAATTTAAAAATGGTTGCAGAGAAAAGCATGGCACATGATCTGAGTGCATGCTAAATGTTCAAAAACCAAAGGCAAATAAAAAAAAATACATTACATATACATATAAAATCTCATGATTTTAAACTGATTTAATCATTATGAGGCTTGACCCATGATTTTTTAACACCTCAATATCTCAATACTATCGTTTTATTGCAATCTATTTGAGCAATTTTGCTTCCCTAGGGCTTCTGTGTAATTTGTTTTTAATGCTTTATAATCTTTTGCCTGTGATATTTTTGCTCTAAGTTTCAGGTTTGAATTAAGTCAAGTGTACACAGGAAAATTGAATCCAAACTGCTGCAAATTGCATGGATTTGGGTCAGAAAATGACGTAAAACTGTTAAGTTTTGTTTGTTTTTCCATTTGATTTAGATCCAAACCAAAACCCCAGTCATGAGTCCCCTCAAACTATGGGTTAGTTTGGATCCACATTTAAATCTGAATTTAATAGCTTGTGCCCATCTCTTTTGTTTAATTTACAAAATATGGACTAAACTGCCTCTTTTTAAAAAAATTGTCAGTGAAAATCAGTGATGTGTAGAGGGCTAACACAAAAGCTACACATCACTTAAATCCCACTTACTTCCTTAAAACAGAGAGTAGGTGGGACTTGAGTGGCGTACAGACTTTTGCACTGAATGAATTTCACCCTCAGTTATTACTTTCCCGATATTTATCTTCTTTAATAATGTGTAACAATTACTGAGTGAAACTTTGACTTGGGAAGGATAATCATGATCAGTGATAAAGACAACTGGATTAAAGACAACTGGGTTTGACAATTTTTCCCATTCTGCTTATAAAATTTGACAAATTGGAGAATTGGTATGAAATCGCCAAGATGATTGACGATTGATTCAATAAAAATAAGTGCAAAGTACTACACTTAGGAACTAAATATCAAATGTACACTTAGAAAATGGGGAATAACAGGATACACTGTAGTATTGTTGAAAATGATCTGGGAGTTATAGTGGATCACAAATTGAATATAAGCCAGCAGCGCAATAGGTTTGTGAAAAAAGTTAATATCATTCTGTGGTGTATTAAAAGAAGTGTCATGTGTAATAGATGGGAGATAACTGGCACTGATGAGGGGCTTCAGATACAGTACTGTATCCAGTTCTGTCTGCCAGACTTTAGAGAAAGATGTTGACAAATTTGAGTGAGTTCAGCGGACAGTAACAAAAATAATCTAAGGTCTAGAAAACCTGACCTATAGACTGCATTCTTCTGCTAGATAAAAACAGAACATTCCAAGTTTTAAAAAGTGTTTTTATATCATATCTGAAGCTGGAAAAAAGTGACATTCAAGGATAAAAGAAAAAAGTATAAGGAGGCCACCCATCTGAGTAGTGATCAGAAGCAAAATCCAGAGTACATTCATGAGTTTGGTTTTGCTGTGCTAAATTCTGTTTGATAAACAAGTTCAAAGAATTGCATTTAATGCTAGAATGGAGGAGAGAAACACTCAGTGTTATAGAAAAAAAACCCATGAATTGGACAGAAAATCCTTTTAAAATCCTGCTTGTGGAATTTTATAGCAAGGATATAATTATGCATTACTTTCTGTCACTTAGTTTGCAAATTCTACAGGAAGGATCTCATTCTTTATTAAATTCTATAGGCTGCTTAGAGTAATTTCTAAGGAAGCTTATTTATTTCATCATTATTAACTTCAGTAGGATACTTTTTTCATAAGGACTGAAAATCTGTAGTTAATAATGGGGTTAAAAATGAGGAATCTTTATTATGAATATGTGGGTTTTTCATCCTTTTGAGTATTTTTTTATTTTTGTTCATTACCAGATGATACTTAATTAGATGAAAACAAAGACCTTTATTTGCCCTACTGTAAATTTACAAACTACACTGTGTGTCTATCTGACAGAAAAAACAAAAAAAAAATTTTTATATGACTACCAAAACTGAGATAGAGACTGCCTTTCAAAAGACAAGCTTCAAATTTACTGTCTTTGAAAATGTCTTTGATTTTAAAACTGGGAACTAAGAATATAAGTACATAAGAAAGGCCATACTGGGTCAGACCAATGGTCCATTTAGCCCAGTATCCTGTCTTCTGACAGTGGCCTATGCCAGATGCTTCAGAGGGAATGAATAGAACAGGTAATCATCAAGTGATCCATCCAATCAGCCATTCTCAGCCTCTGGCAAACAGCAATCCATGCCTATCCTGGCTACATACCGTTGATGGACCTATCCTCCATGAATTTTTCTAGCTCCTTTTTAACCCTCTTATGGTCTTGACCTTCACAACATCCTTTGGCAAGTTGTTC
Organism: Mesoclemmys tuberculata; assembly: GCA_007922155.1. NCBI lineage: Eukaryota > Metazoa > Chordata > Testudines > Chelidae > Mesoclemmys > Mesoclemmys tuberculata. Next base: position 33,475,764 of record ML675611.1, read on the forward strand.
CACAGGTTGACTATGCGTTGGATGAAGAAATACTTCTTTTTGTTCATTTTAAACCTGTTGTCTACTTGTTTTATCAAAGAAACGAAGGATTTAGTTTAATTAATATAATTGTTCAGAGAATCCTGTAGAGCTTTTGTGAAAGATTGCAGATGCATTAATGACCTTATTTAAAGATAGTATAACTCGCTATTATACATATACTTTTTTATTGCATTTGGCCTGCAACTGGCTCAATACTTCCTATGCCATTGTGGAGGAGTAAGAAATTGGCATATAAAATATAATTGTAGAAACAACATCTGTGTTAGAATCAGAGCAAGTAAAGAAGGCAGCAACCTTGAGTATCTATCTATGTATCTATCTCTTAAGAATAAACAGTGATTCATCACACTTTATTACTTTCAAGTGAATATCTCAATCGTAATCTTAATTAATCTATTAATTTAAAATATCTACAACCTCAGAATAACAATGATTTATTGGTTTATTTTTAATTAACTGAAGAAAACTCCAGCCAGAATGAGCCAAACTCCCATTGACATAAATGATTTTGGAGCAGGCACTTACACAGGACTCCATTTGCTCTTTTAAATTCCCATGTGAATTATATATTTGATAGTACCATTAGAAATGAAATCTCGACCTCAATCCCCTTGTTTGCTTTGAATGCTGTTGGTTCCATGAGTTTGAATTAGGCCCTTAATGTAATCTGAACAACACAGTTTTTGGTTAATGAATAAAAAGTGGAATATACAGGGGCAGATTCTCAAACCAGTATGGAGTCCCCTTGCACCATTCCGATTGTGCAAAGGGGACATACTTTGACAGCAAATACCCAGCAGAGGATTCTTAAACTGTAGGGGAACTGCCTGTTGGTGCATCACTGCCAACTCCCAGGCTGATTATAGGAGGCAGAAGGGGGTGTATCCAAGAGGGAATTTCATAGGGCATGTGTGTTGTGGGGAGAATGTATGACATCACTCCCTCTTCTAATCCTCCAGAGAACCCTATGTCAGTAGTGTAATGGAGATCAGCCTGGCAAGTTGTGTCGAGCTGGGAAAGCCTTCAGATTCAGGCAATCAGAACTGGCTTTCACATTCCTCTTTCTGCACTCTTCCTGCCCTGAGTAGAGCTTTGGTATATGGCAAAATATTGCCAGTACAGTCTGTACCTATATGATCTGCTTCAGCAAGGAGAGAAAACCTGAAATACTAATGATAGCCCAGCCAGATCAAAGGAAGTTTCACCAAGGGAGATGAGAACATCAGCATGACTGATACGTTTTACTGAAGTGTATGAATGATAGAACCAACTATATGGTGCTACTTACATAATTAAGGTATATATCCCATGAATAAAATTGCAGGGGCCACTATATTCTTTAGATATTGTAATTGGCTAGCAAAGTAGTAAATTCTAACATAAGGGAAATCCAGTTATTTCATATACATAAACCAACTGTAAAAGCAAAGCAAGATTATAATGTATTTTGCTCGTAACTTTTTTTATCTTTTATAGTCATTTCAGTCACATTCTTGCAGCATTTGTCAAAAGCCAAATCCAGCCAAATGCATTCAGTGTCTAAGAATCAATGCAGTTAAAGACCTCATCTGACAATACATTTCAGCACCATTTCAATTTCAGTTAGAGCTTTGATCAGAAAATGAGATAGATCTGTGGGTTTCAAACTCCTTTTGCTGGGTTATTGGGGCATGCAACAATTTTTATCCAAAGGACAAATCTTCTATGTAAAGGAAGAACAATTCCTGCTATGTGGATTATTTTTTAATTTCTTTTTTACCTGCATAGGTTTCCAAATTTGCTATAAATTAATTTAAAACATTTACCAAAGAAAGAACACTTATGGTGTTCGAAGAAAATGAAAAATGAACTTGCAATGAAAACAAAAATTAAATATTTGTCAAATGTAAGTATTGAATACTAAATCATTGCTTTGATTGCATCCAGATACCACTGTAATGTGTATGCTGGAAACATATAGATAGGGACAGAGGTTGTTGTTTGTATCATTTCATTAGTGAATAGGAGTATTTCTCTAGTACCTGGAAAACAAGGTCAATGGAGTTCACTGAAAATGTTGAGGGTAGTATGCATGTTGTGTGCTGGTGGGTCTATACTTCTTCAATTAATATATACGGTATATCCAAAAAGCATATATACAGTATTACATACAAAAAGCTTGCCTAACAAGAACAGTACATAGGTCAGAAAGTTAATCACTCAAAAGACATGAAATGCTAAATTTACTGTTACCTGTGCTCCATTAATTATTCCCTGTTGTGCCTCCAATCTGTGCACTGAATGAGGCAAGACTCCTGTGGAAAACAATAGGAGGTGATCATATAATTAATTACAGTATCATAATACTTATAGACAAAGGAAATGAACCGAAGTTTCACGGGAAATAGTAAATTTGGGATTTCTTAACTTTCCACTGCTTGACTTTACAACTTTCACATTATTTAATGTATTTCTTAGTTTTATTTTTAAGAGGAAAATCCTTTTTATGACATGAAACTGTACAAATCTCCTCATAATTCATCTGAAACTTTTATCATGGAAACAAAGACTACTTTTCCACTTCAACTTCAAGGCTAGCTGCTTTAGTAGGCAACAGGAGAAAGCTGTTATGCCAAAAGAAGGATGGACTGGAGGGCCAAGGGTGTGGATGGCAGTGAGGGCCACAGCTTGGCTCTCTTCTTTCTCACCAGGAATTAAGAGAGGTCCAGCATCATGTGATAATTCCAGAGAGAGAAGGGATGGGTTGCTGGAGCCAAGTGCTGAGTCTTGGGGGATATAAGGGAGATGAGTCCAACCTATTTCCTGCCCCATGCAGTGCCCCCAGAGGGGAGCATAAATCATTGAAAGCATGTGCTGAGTCAATGAATCCTGGCTTTCACCCTCCACCTGCCCCGCTTTTGCCCTTATGGAGCTTCTCTGGCAGCTCCTGTCCCCAGTACAGTGTGTGATGTGACTTTGACATCAGCATGATCATGGCCTTAGATTGTTCATGTTCAGTGATTATTTTGGCAGGCTGACAAAATTTTCCTGACAAATAAAAGTAAGAGAAAGGAAAGGGGGACTTCTAAGAGCTCATATCTCAGCAAAAGATGAATGGTATTTCATGAGACAAAATAAAGGCACTTGTGCTATCAGAGGCTTATCCCTTGCTGCACTTCAGAGGACTGCGAAAAATGGAGATGATAAAATGTCTGAAAGAAAAAGATGGGATAATTCTTTATAGATGGAAAGTGTTAGGCAACTTTAACACATGATCACTACCTGCTCCCCATCTAATAATACACAATGTGTTTATCCATGTTATTCCATCCCTGCTGAATATTATTTCAACCAATATGTAAAGAATATGAGGAGATTGGGTAGCAGCATGTTCATGAACTGAGGAGGAAGTTATCTGGACCATCTGTACTGCAGTAGGTGAGCTGAAGAAGTGGAGCATGAGTGAGGGATGACAATTCTGGCATCAAAATATTGCTAATCAAAAAGAAGCTCTTTGTAAGGAGAAACATAAGGAGAAGAAAGAGTTGGAAGAAAAGAGAAGGATAAGAGAAAAAAGTGGGAAAAGGAAGGACAGAAGAAGAGAACATGGAATTAAAGAACTGCCCTTGATGTCACAGTTATCATCCGAATTTTCCCCAGTACCAGCTTTGTGTTTCTAGTTGACAACGTGTCCATTAACACTACTGAAAACAAAAATCTTTCCAAACATGAAAAAAATAAAAGTAATTCTAAAAAAAACCTTTATAATGTGCTAAATCTATGCCCCCTTTTGAAGGCTTAAGTGAAATTTAAGTGGTGCATAAATCATGAGCATAGATGCTGTACAGGGGTAAATTTCACCCTATAGGTTTAGATAATGTGAACTAGCACATATATTTGAAATACAGGTAAAGGGCCAATGATGGAGCAGAGGCCACAAAGCAAATTAATACTACACCACAGCCAAACATTTCACCAGTCAGAACCCTGCTTTCTTTCTTTCTTTCTTTCTTTCTTTCTTTCTTTCTTTCTTTCTT
>ML675611.1:33479831-33525633 GCA_007922155.1 Mesoclemmys tuberculata
CTTTCTTTCTTTCTTTCTTTCTTTCTTTCTTTCTTTCTTTCTTTCTTTCTTAATTGTCTCTTAATGGCTATATCAATCAGAGATCTGTTCTCTATGCCTATCATACTGAAGGAGCTTGATAATGATGAGAATACAATGGTTACACACTCTACTTTACTAACATCCAATCTATAAAAAGGTTAAATTTACAACATTCATGTGGTAAAATGAAAATAATATGACTGCAAGAGAAAATAGTGAGATGATCAATGTCATACTTTGGATATGAAAAATGCCTTCACTTCACCTCTGAACTGAGGTCACAGTTGGAAATCATTACACTGTGACAAATGTTTGATTTCATCCAGCTTAGCTTTGCTGATGCGGTGCTCAAGGTGCTAGGCTTTATTTTCTTCCAGGGTGCTTATTCCTTTCATTGTGACTGAAATGGGTATTAAATATCTATTTAAGAGCATTCACAAAACATCTTTAGAATCAAACTATGGAGCGATGGATACAAGAAATCTTAGTAGCTATATTTAGGTTTTGATCCAAAGCCCATTGAAGTCAATGGAAGTGTCTCTATTAACCTCAAGAGGCCTTACATCTGACCTCTCATTTGTAACTCCAAATGTGGAATCCACTATGATTTGCAACTACTTAATCAGACATGTAGAAAGATAAAGTGTATGAGGTAACATCTTTTATTGGACCTATATCTGTTGGAGAAAGAGAGAATCTTTCGAGCTATACAGAGCTCTTCTTCAGATTTGGGAAAGGTACTCAGAGTGTCACAGCTAAATACAGGACTTAACAGATAGTTTAGCATAAATAGTTAGCACATATTCTAAGGCCCGGTCTACACTTACCTTTGCGATTCGGCGGCAGTTGACAGGAGATATGTAAATCACTTGCGTATCTCCCATTGACTTTACAGCGTCTCCTTCGCGTGCCGTCCACAGTGCGTTGTCGAGGGTTCCCTTCAACGCGGTGCTACGCCACTTACCGGGGTAGTTTTCCTGCGTCACTTGCTGGATCAACTGAGCGGGTCTACACAGACAGCTCAGTCGATCCAGAGCGGTCAATCTGACAGCAGTGAATATGCTGCCATCAGTGTAGACCCAGCCTCAGTCTTCTTTCTTTCTTTTTCTTTCTTTCTTTCTTTCTCTTTCTTTCTTTCTTTCTCTTTCTTTCTTTCTTTCTCTTTCTTTCTTTTTCTTTCTTTCTTTCTTTCTTTCTTTCTGTTGCACTAAAACTGTATTAATTCTTCAATGTGTTTTCCTTTGACAAATATTTATTTAAAGGTATATTGTCAAGGAAGAAAAAGAATACATATCCCCACTTTACTAAAGACATCTGAAATTAGCAAAACTGAAAGAACTGTGCAATGTGGAAGAATTTTCACCTATTTTAATGCCCATTTATTATGGCACTTCACTCTTTTTGAGCAATTCAGCTTGACTTGTCAGATTCAATTTCTTGTTCTTGAGCAACAGTGCAGTGTTGCTGTGTCTGGATTTGTTTCACACCGGGAAAATATTTGTATATTAAACACACTCCCCCCACATCAAAAAACAACGAAAAACAAAATAAAACAAACATCCCTGCTTCCACCTCCCCACTTCTATAAGGCTAGATTGTCTGTTTGACACAACCCTTTTATGGGGAAAGGCTTAGATACACCACCCTGGTGCAGAGCAGCGAGAGGCATTGTGTCTCAGAGACCACTAACACAGAGTTCCCATTTTGCACTGTACGATGCCATTAATTTGCTACAGCCTTTTACTGTGTGCAGTTTGTTGTCCCCCCTTTCTACATCTGTAAACCCCACTGTTTGGCATACAGGGGGTGGAGCTGTGGCTCCACTTACTCTCCCTCTCTGTCATGCCACTTGTTTCTGGGGAAAAGTCTCTGTGGTGCAGCTGTTGATCTCAAGTGCTGGGAGCCATGATGTAGGCAGTCCTGATACATCTTAGCAAAGGGAAAGGAATAATTTTTCCTCCTCTTCTCCTTGTGTGCTTGTGCTAGAACTAGTAACACTCTCATCCATAGACATGTAGGATCTGACTCTGCAGTTCCTCATTGACAGACAACAAAGACTCACTATAAACATTTGTACTCTTATCACTTGTTAAGAAATATAGAATTAAAATTGGGTAGAAAGGGCTTCCTTGTCATTATCATCTTCTTGAATACATTTTTGATTGGGGAATTCATGGGAAATGTATTTTTGCCCATACGTATTTTCTTAACAAATGCTGGTTTAAATTGGCTCCATTCCATTTTCTTTAGATCATTTTAATGCTAATTGATAAAGGATACAGACAGAACAAAACAAAACAAACAAAAATATGAATGGAAAATCAGAAATACAAATCTGCCATGGTGGTGAGTCGACACATTGTAAAATAACTTCTCCATCTGGGGACTCATGGATGGTCATGAAAATATGCATGCAGAGTGACTTCCAGATGCACATCATTACCCACCTGGCAGACCATAAGGCACCATGGATCTGATGCTATCCTTTTAATCCAAGTATATATACCATCGACTTAAGGACTGGGTCTACAATATGCAGGGAGGTGAACAGACCCCCTTAACTGTGCCTAGATACAATACTTATGAAATGAAAGTAGTTAGAATGTGTGTTCAGTAGCATTCTTTCAATATTCAATGCTATAGCACTTCTGTAGGTTTTCTTTAAATACCTAAAGTACTCCGTGGATAATATTAGAATCATTCAGTGTCTCTCCTTATTCAGATTTCCATGTCTTTCTCTTTGCTTGCCAGTCCAGATAAGTGTAAATTAAATATGCCTGGTGTATCCTATTCTTATGAATACCTATGGTGGGAACGGTGAGCACTATGAATGGGATAGGTAATTAATATCCTCTTATAGTGTTAGAGAGGCAACATAATCCTGTCATAAGAGGAACAGTATGGTACATCCCTATTCACAATCAGGTGCAGTATCAAGTGTGCTATTTGTCAGAAAAGTATCTGCTTTAAAATGGCACATAGATACCGTACATAGGTATGCTCTAGAAATCCTTATTCACACAAGCCACTCTGAAATCTCAGTGAAATATCTGGAACTGCCCATATGTTAATTGGCCATATGCAGTATTGGACCCTATATCAGCTCATTATGTTTGCGGGAGGGCTGGTTCTTGCAATTCTTAACTGCAGTGGCAGTCAAAAAATAGCTTACAGAATGTTAGGAGCCATTAGGGAAGGGACAGACAATAAATAAGAAGATATCATAATGCCACACTATAAATCCATGGTACGCCCACATCTACGTGCAGTTCATCTAAAAACAAAAGAACTGGAAAAGGTTCTAGTCACTCTATCTCCCAAAAAGAATTGCAAAAGGTACAGAGAAGGGCAACAAAAATCATCAAGAGTATGGAACAGCTGTTCTATGAGGAGAGATTAAGAAGACTGGGACGTTGCAGCTTGGAAAAGAAAGACTAAGACGGAATATGATTGAAGTCTATAAAATCATGACTGGTGTGGAGAAAGTGAATAAGGAAGTGTTATTTATTCTTTCTCATAACACAAGAGCCAGGGGTCACCCAATGAAATTAACAGGCAGTAGATTTAAAACTATCAAAAGGAAGTACTTCTTCACACAATGAATAAGCAATTTGTGGAACTTGTTTGCAGGGGATGTTGCGAACTATAACAGGGTAAAAAAAAAGAACTAGATAAGTTCATGCAAGGTAGGTCCATCAATGGCTATTAGCTAAGATGGTCAGGGATGCAACCCCATGCTCTGTATGTCCCTAGCTTCTGGTTGCAGAAGCTGGGAGTGGATGACAGGGAATGGATCACTAAATGATTGCCTGTTCTGTTCATTCCCTCTGAAGTACTTGGCACTGGCCACTGTCAAAAGACAGAATTCTGGGCTAGATGGACTCTTGATCTGATCCAGTATGTCCATTCTTATGTAACTCATTACTCTACTGGAGAAAATGTTCTTAGGGGCAATATCACAAAACAGACAGAATTGAACTCTGCATCATTCCTTGCATCATCAACAAATTTGTCAGATGATTCCAGAATTTTTATTGTTAACCAGTGAAATTGTGGATCTATGAAGTGGTCAAGCTTGTAGCTTGTAGCACTGCTATTTAGAATGGAATGGAATGAATGGTTTGACTTTGAAGCAACTGAGATATGTTGAAGAAGCAATAGAAAAAATAAATATGGAATGAAGAGGGTTTTTTTTACATTCTCTTTTCTAACCACATACAGTTGTTTTTTTAATTTGCTCCAAGTATTTGAGAAAGTACTATGCATTTTCAGAGACATTTTATCATTTCATTTCCATGGTTGTAGTGACTGAAATGGAGAATAATCACTTATATCTTATAGGAAAGAAATTCATTTTGAATGTCCCTATGAAAACTTCATTAGTTCTTCACAGTTTGGAATATTTTATATATACCAAAAGTGGATCTGATCTGGACACCCCAGAAATTGAGGTGGGGAGGTGGGAGAAGAGGGAGATTTGAATCAAACTAGGCCTATCTCTAATATATACACGTTTCCACTGTATGTATATGTATATTTCATCTGTGTGGCTTGTGCATGTATATTCCTTCGTATTTGTATATTCATTCAATAAAAATGTGTTATGAACTCTGCCCATGATAACTGTATTTCATCTTCATGGAGGGGCAAGAGACAAGCAGGGGCACGCCTTCCCCTTTGCCCCCCAATAATAGACAGGGGCACAGAACTCCAGCCCTAGGGCTGTGGTAGAAGCACAAAACATGCCCCTCCAAAAGGGGTCAATTTTTTATTCCTATGGCTTCTCCTGCCTTCATGGGAAAATATAACCCATTTTTCACTGAGATCACATAATTCACAGCACACAAATCATAACCCTCTGTTTATAATGGGAACAGGACATTGTTTCACAGTGACACCTCATGTGATCTTTGGTTCATTATCTAGTGATATGGACTTATTTATGGTTATGCCAGAATTATGCCTTTCTGAGGGAACCATTAATGCAATTGTCTCTTCCCAAACAGATTTGTATCTAATTTAGCACTCTGACTGGTATTTATCATTGAAAAGTCTAACAAAGCTCTGAGCTTGTCAGTGTTGTAAATGCATAAGCACATTTGGATTGAAACCTTAATCTAGATTCTACACTATGTTCATGCTTCAAGTCATGCCACACTTATGGCACAGAAAACAAAGAGGTGTTGAACATGATTTTCATTTTTCACTGGTTACAGCAAACATTTCAATCACAATGCATCTGACGAAGTGGGTTGCAGCCCACGAAAGCTCACGCCCGCAGAAATTTGTTAGTCTTTAAGGTGCTACAGGACTCATTGTTTTTGTTGTAGGCAGACTAACACGGCTACCCCTCTGGAACATTTCAATCACAATGTTCACAGTAATTTGTGAAAGTAAAATGAGTATATCATTCCTTTGGTGTATGAATCCTTTGTCTACAGAGTCAGAAAAATAATCTATCCCTTGATGTACATATTCAAATCCTATTCTCCTTCAAGATGAGAGGCCCCAAGGTAATACATAGGACTTGTATGAGTAAGTCAAACAGAATGTGATGTGTACACCTACACAACAAACTTCTAACATTCACCTGAGCTGTGTTCAGAAAACATGAGTGTATCCATGCAACTAGGTAATGCTTGGGCAAGTTATGAAGATACAGGCATACACTGTGTGCTTGAAGGTGTTCACAAAACTGTATCTTCTGTTCACTCGTTGACTGTTTCTACTCACACATGCCCATGTTTTATGTGTGAAGCTTCAAATTTGAAAATGTGGCTCAAGCTGGGGTTTTTTGTACTATTTTTTGTGTTGCATTTACTTCTTCCTGCAACCCAAGGAAGGTAACCAAAATTACAGTATAGGGACCTGACAAAGTGCTCTGTGTAGCTTGAAAGCGTGTCTCTTTAACTGATAGATGTTGGTTCAATAAAAGATATTATCTCACTCACCTTGTCTCTCTAAAGCACTACGTAGTGATAATGCCTTACTTATTAATCGTATATATTTGTATATGGGAATTCACTGGCCTGTGTTATGCAGAAAGTCAGACTAGGTGATTTTAATAATCACTTTAGGCCGCAAAATCTATGGGTGAGATTAATGGGGTCAGGATTTTATCCTATGAATGTATAAATTTATTTGGAGACGAATGGAAACTTTTTTAACAAGTGTGTCTGAGAATAATGTATACATGTATATATGTGTGTACAGTGTATAATGGAGGCATCAATAGTGATTCCATATCTAATATTTTGTTGAGAATTGCACATCCATGTTTCATATCTGGTTGAATGCAGTCTCCAAATCTGGCCCAATAACTCTTCATAGGACAACTGAATTTTATGTACTTTTTAAAGGAACACATTCACTAACTTTTGCTGAGGAAACATTGAGAAATGTTCCCTGTATTAAAACTTACCCTGTTGTCTTGTTTCTTTGGGTTCTTCTAGCTAGACAACCGCAGTTCTGATAACACTACACACAAGCACATTTACATACCACTTTCTGACAACATGTCAGATACCAGCCACTTTTGAAATATTAAAACTGAACATTTAAAGTGTTGTTTCCCTTATTCAGATGAACAGGCTTGGGCTACACAAAAATTAGCTTATGAAGCTGGCAGTGTCCATCAACTACTTCTGTTCTGGCAGAAAACAAAAATAAACTTTGAAAATGGTTCATTTTATTTTTATTTTTTTGGCAAAAACTTCTAACTTGCTGTCTACCCCATCTCTCTGATTTCATTCTCATATACCAGGGGTGACCAAATCGCAGCTTGTGAGCCCCATGCAGCTCTTTTACAGTTAAAGGTGTGGTTCACAGAGACACCTATATTTCCCCCATTCTCCATCTACCAAATGGGACAGAGCTTCTGTCCTGCAGCAGGGGAATGGTGAGGCTAGAGGCTTTTGGCCAATGTGGAGGGAGTCTCGGGGCTTCAGCAGGAGCAGGGCTGAAACCCCAGCAGGCACTCTCCATGGGGCAGAAGCCATGAGTCCCCGGCAGGCGCACCCCAGCACTCAAACTTCTGAAGATAGTCGTATGCGGCTTGGAGGCTCAGTAAGTTTGGCTACCTCTGTCATATACCCATGATGAGACAAGTTGCTTAGAAAGGAGAACAGAAGTTAGCTCTGTAGGAGAGACATACTCTGGGGAATCATGGGGGTGAACAGAGACGTGCGTGTTAATTACATACATCCTTATACTATGACTTGAACTGTGCAGGACTTACAGAAAGAACTCATCAGTGAAGTGAAAGACTTTTGAAAAAGATATTATTCTAGATGTAAAAAATGAAGCTGTAAGGTTTGATATTGCGGGCTCTGCCAAGGTCAGAAATGAGTGCTGGGTTTATCACCAGAAGTTAGGAATCTTTTCTTCTCAAATGTCTAAAGCTCCTATATGCAGTGTAGTTATAGCTATGTCAGTCCCAGGATATTAAAGAAACAAGATGGGAGAGGTAAGATTTTTTTATTGGACCAACTTCTAGCGGTGCGAGAGACAAGATTTTGAGCCCCACCAGGATCTTCTTCAGGTCTGGGAAAGGTAATCCCAGCATGACAGCAAAATGCAAGGTGGAACAGATTGTTTAGTTAGCACATATTGTAAGGGACCATTCCGAACTCACACAGGAAAATGATAAATGACAAAAACACTCTATAATCTGTGGGTGAACACTTTTCACAAACTGATCACTCTATACCTGACCTCTTAGTCCTCATCCTGCAAAAAACCTGCACAGCGCTTTCAAAAGATGAGCCTGGGAGCTTAAATTTATAACTTTGCTAGACGCTAAAAATCATGAACTGGACAGAGACATTGTATTTATGGCTCATTACAGCACTGTAACACACTAGCCTTCTCTTTTTGGCTATGATTGCAGAGAATTATTCTTTAGCCTATGTGCTAACTACTTATACTGAACAATCTATTCCATTTTGCTGTGATGCTGGGAGTACATTTCCCAGACCTGAAGAAGAGCTCTGTGTGGCTCAAAAGTTCGTCTCTCTCACCAACAATGGTCCAATAAAAGATATTATCTCTCCCACTTTGTCTCTATAAAGCTCCTGTATATACATATACTATGAACTAGGTATATAAAAGCTGCCAACTATCCTGTGGCTGAATCTTGTCATCTTGGATCTCAACCAGAAGTGATTATCTGAGAGAAACTAGGGGAAAAGGAAGAATATTTCATTCCTGGAAAATAGATTAATGGAAAAAAGACAGGTTAGAGACACAAAGATGCATGATAAATGCATTTATCCCACAGCTCTACAATTTCTCACACGGATTGGACATCACCTCCTCATACACACATGGTGTTTGTGTATCTACACACACACACACACACACACACATACTATATGCAAACATTAGGTTATATTCTTGACTTCTTGTATAGTGAGTTCCTATATTCATACCAAGATGTGAATGTGCCTATAGCTAAAATAATCTTTCAGAAAAATGACACCAACAGGTAGTTTCTCATTATAGGGGCAAAATTGCTTTGAACAAAAAGAGATGAAACAAACAACTCAGTTGGTTAGAATTTAAAGACAGAGCAGATGTACAGCAAAACACTTTTTAAAAAATAGGCAAAAATGAAAATTTGGAAGCGTGACCTTTTTATACTCCATTCTTATTTTCCCTCTTGAATCAGATATTCATTTTCTGGAATGTAATGCATTTAATCATAAAAACACAGCAGGGTTTTATGGGTTCTTTGTATTCTTTTTTTTTTTAACAAGTCTTTACTGAATAAGTCAACAAGATACTGAATAGTGTAGGGTGGAGTTTTGAAGTTAAACATGTCAAGTCTGAGAAAATGGATAATGCAGGCTTCAAAATACTTGTACTCTCTTGTTGTAGATAAAGTATACCAAACACAAAACAGAACCAAATTTGCATATGTCTCAATTAATAACAATGTTTTATGATTATTTTTCAATTAGTATATTTGGTGCCACTATATCTGGGACCCAGTACTCATGACAATTTGTTCCGTGCCTGGTCTGTATTCAAGAGAATCAGAATTTAACTCTAATGGGACATATTTCTTTAGAGTCCCCAGTATAGTCAATGCTTGCTGCATCCCCTTTTTGCTAGGCTGCTGGGTGTGCAACTAAAAAGAAATGTTTTATTTAAAAGAAAATACTGTACCATGCTTGTGCAAAAACTTCACAAATCTTTTACAAGCATCTCCTAGTGTCTTCTGTGATCCAAACTGACCTCTCCTGTAGTTCTTAGGGAAGGATGTCAGCTTCTGCTTCCTAGAATTATTCTTTTGTGTAAAAAGGTGAGCATCAGACAGGATTTGATGAGGCTCAGAGCTAGTTACTTTTGTTTTTGGCACTAATTTCTGTTTTGTTTTTCCATGCTGCTGGAAAGATAAGTCATGAGTAAAACCATTATTCTCATATTCTAAAGTAAAACTTTAATGTCTCTATTATAAGTTAGAGCAAAGAAATGCTATAAACAAAGGACTCAATGGAAATTAACCACTTCACTGTCAAAAGCTGAAACTGAAACTGCTATTTAGTGTCACTAATAAAGTGCCTTATTTAGTCCTCTGAAGGCTACACCAATAACTCATTAAGAACTGGATGTCTTTGCTTGGAATATTAGGAATTCTTTCCCCAAACAGATAAATTTTCTCGGATAAAGAGAGAAAATGATTTTAAAAAAAATAAAAAATCAGCTGGTCTAGGAGCAAATGGAATCGTAGCATTAGCTACTTCAAGGACATATTTGATATCAGATTTATGTATTTATTGTCCCACAAGAAAAACTCCTAATGCATTTTCAGTCAGCAGGAAATTGCAGCAGGGATGGGGACAGACCATAAATATTCTTAAAAGGAGTCCACTAATGGCCTCCTCAAACCATACAGCTTAAAGATGTGCGACCACCAGGTGTTCACTTCTGCTTTGAAGCTACATGCTGTGAATATTTGTTACGTTGACAGAGTATATGAAAATTGGGATTAGTTTGTAAAGAAAAAAGTCTTTGGAAAACCAATGCAGTGAGTACAAGTAACAGCGGTTGTGATGTTTTCATGATATTTAATTTATATCCTTTCATTTCAGCCTCTTTTTGATTCTCCAGAATGATCCATTCTATATATATGCACATGAGATGTATGAGTCTATTGTAAACAATGGGTCAGATTTTCATTCATGTGCAAGTGCAACTCCTTAGCACCCGGACCCTAATGAACACGTACAGCTGAGATCTGTGGAAATCAGGAATAGCAAATGCACATCAGAGGTTCTGCCTGGCTTTTGTGTGTACCCATTTGAAAGGTTTCTCCGTGGTGTATGCTAGCTAGGATAAATATGCAGATATTACACTAATTGAGGCATATCCCATATTCTGCAGCATTAATGGCGGCTGTTTGGACTCTACTCCGTACAAGATAGAAGCTTGTGATATTCATTTAATATTAAACTTCCAATCACCAAAAAAATCTTTGTCAACAGTTATTTTTAGCTGAGACGTTCCCAATCTTTTCAGGCATTTTATCAGACTCAGATTTCAGCTAGGGCCTGTCCCCTGCTTAGAATCATAGAATGGAGCATGACCTGTTTGTATGACTGTGAAACCTAATCCAAACTCAGCTGTGTGTTGGAGTGTGCTCAGCTGCATTTGAGATGGGTAACAGGGGAGCCCAAAATACTTCCAGAACATATATATCCAAATATTTGTTTGAATAAAACTGTGAATTTGTTTAGACAGTACCCCTAATTCTTTCAATTGATTGTTCAGGGACTTTGGTACAAGTGGCGGGGGTTTTTTGACATTAAGTTTGTGTAAAATGAGTCCAATGAGCACTCCACACCAATATGGGTTTGCACAAGGGATTGCTATCAGAAGCCCAAACTGCCGTCTTTGTAATATTCCCTCCTGCTGTTTATAAAAGTTCCCGTCATCAGTCAGCCATGTGATTTAGGCGATTTAGGTGACCCAGTTACAAACCTGGAATAGTCCAAGACGGAGTCAAACTGAATAGTTTGTGAACAACCCTTAATCTGGATCACATTCACATGAGTATTCAGTAAATAATTTTGACTAGCAAGCACAATTGTATCAGTCAATCTGTGCATAGATAATTCACAATTGGAAATATGGGCTAAGCTCACTGAAGTAATTTGACATGAATAATTCACCTAGCTCTAATAATTCTGATAGACTGAGACCTAGCACGGCTGATTCTAATTAAGGTAGAGAAACGTACTTACGCTATCAGACATTGAAGCATGAAATACCAGTACTGGTATACATACCAATGATTGGGAACCACTATTAAATATATGAGATGGCTCTTTCAAACCAAACAAATAACTAGCTATTTCAGTGAAATTAAATCCTATATCCATGCCCAGAATTAATTAATTGATTTTTAGTTTAAAATAAACTCTAATGTATGTCTCATGCCACAGGTGTGTGCACATGCACGTGTCTTGCTGCTTCTCTTGTGGGCCTTGACAGCTAAAACATATTAAACAAACAATACCAGCTTTCTCTCAAGTATCTTAAGTACATAGGTCACATACTAGAAAAAACACTTTGCATAGACTTTTCTATCTAAAATTACACAATTTGAAATCAGATGGCAGCCTTTTATTCAGCAAAATTTAAGTGACTTTACTATTACAGTAGCCACACAGGTTGCCTAAAATACCAGTTATAGCTGGAGAAAATAGCAAATATACAGAATATAGAATGGAATTCCAAAATATGATTATAAAAGGTGTTGGTGGGGAGGGTGTGGTTCCTCAGATAATGATTGTACTCTGCCATCTATAATTAAAGATTGAATTAATCTCCTCAGTGCAGAAGAGAAACGTTTTCATGTTGTTTTAGAAGCTGCACGCTCAAAGATTGCTGGAGTGCAGGGATGGGCATGGTGAAATTCACCGGGAAAAGGATCACAGCTCTCTCTCCCAACATAAGAAGCCACCGTCATATAACACCAAGTTTTTCAGAAACATTTTGTTCAATTTTTACAGGGACACCAACTTTTGCTGGACCCTTCTGCAGTCACTGTAGCAAGCATGCATGTTGATTCCTTTCCACCTTGGACAAATTGTAGAAAACAAGCTTTCTGAGCTTTTGTATGAGGGGCTTACTGACATTTGTGTTATCATCTTTCTCTTTGCTGTGAACATGTGTGTGTTCCCTAGTCTCAGGAGAAGGAGTGAGCCAAAGCGTTTAAAAAAATAAAAAAGTGAATCAAATCCCACCATTGAGCTGGCAAGCAAACCAAAGCTTTTGGAAAGCACAGGTGTCAGTGGAGTTGCTGGAATGTTATATAACTTTCAGAGCAACATCACAATCTTAGCAGAAGCATGATGTTCCAGACAATGTGTCTCAAGCTGAGGGATGCAGAAGTGATTCCAACTGTGGAGTTGAGGGAAGAAGAGAGCAAAATCTAAGCTCAAAAACTATTTTTAAAGCACAGATCATTGTTGCAAATGTGGCCAAAAGACTAAGGATTGAAGATGGGAGAGCAAAAAGGGCAGCATGGATTAGTATCCACACAAATCCCTCAACTCACGAAATGCTTAGTGCTTCCATTCACCAAAAAGAAATAGGATTTTGAAGTGATTATGTCACTGAATTTAATTCAGTTCATACTAGGTCTGAGAGACTTTCCAACATAAAAATCCTCAAAACCAAAAAAATAATGAGCTTTCTTGCTTGTCAGGTGGTTTCTTCGTAATTTCTCTGTAATGAATTTAATTCAGGCCTTTAAATCAATCAGGGTCTAATCCAAAATCCATAGAAGTTAGTGACAGTCTTTCAATTGACCTCACTGGATTTTTGGATCAGGCTTTCAGTGATTTGGATGAGGATGTTGTCACTAAGGAATGGCAAACCCTATTGGATTTGGACTGTTGACATCAATTGGAGTTGAGGGTACTCTGCATCTTATAGGTTCAGTCCTTATCTGAACATGCTAGCTTTGTAAAAGTTGCTGTCTCAGAAAGTGATGTGATCCAATAAGAGACACCTGATAGGTGCTGAGCACCCTCATTTCCCAGTGAAGTTGGTCAGAAAATGTCTAGAATATCTGAATTTTAATGAAAATGGAAACAAATTCTCATGAAAATGTATCTGATATTTGGAGACTCTTTTCAGACAAGCTCTTATGAATAGGAATAGGGGGGAACTCTGAATCTTGCAGAAAGTGTTTGACATGTTTCCATTCATATCAGAAAAAAAAACACTGAAACAACCTCTATAGCAGCACTTCAAAACTCCCACTTTTAGATGGGACCAGGAAATACAGAGGCAGGTGAAAGTGACAAATGGGGAACAGAGTTACTCCAACTTGTCTGAATCTTGGAAAAAGTTCATTATGAATTTGGGTGGGAGGGTTATACTCATTTTATCAGAACTGGCTTTGCCCATCCTTAGTGACCCTGTTTCAATGTACATTTAAGTCCTGTACAACAGGATTACCTAGGGACCTACATCCTTCAGACAGCTTTGACAGCAAAGTGGTTAATGTTTGAAGAATGAGTCATTCTATCCTTTGCCATGGCATTGGGTTCTAATTGTACAACCCTGTACAGTACTTCAGCAATATTTTTTTAAAGATTTAAAAAGCAAAGAGTTACAAAACCATTTGCAATTAACTTGAAATAGAAAAGATAGCACTTTTTTTTAAATCCCATTATATAGTACACCGTATAAATTACAGAGTATTCAAATGCACAAATGCATCTGGGTAACATTTATCAAATGTAATTTTTTTGTGTGTGGATTTTTTTTCCTCGAGTTTTTGCTCAGAGTTCTATGCATCTCACTTTCCGCTCACTATCACGTCTGACAGTGCTCCAGATCTGAGACACTGTTGTTGCAGTATCGCATGTTGTTGGGGATGTGGCAGTCTGTGTAGTTAATGCCCCCATTTGGGGTATAAATGGGCTGCAGTCTGAAATCTCCTTTAAGGAGCTGATCGTTATTTAAGGAGACAATCTGGAAGCTGGTTTCCGTCATCTCCAGGATGGAGTTGTCCTTCTTGGTCCCCGCCTCGCAGTAGTCATCTTTCCTCCTGCCCCGGTTGTATTTCCACTTCTGAGAGGTGTAGCGCCCCTTTTTATGCATGTGCCAGCAAAAGATGCTGAGCAAGACCACGAGCACAAATATCACTGCACCCCCAATCAAGCCTGCCAGCAAAAAGGGGGAGCTCATATTCTGAGAAGTTGTCTGCTCATGGCTGGAGGCTGTGTTGCTGCCATTGTTTAAATGGGAAGCCTTGGTTGTGGCTTCTGAACAGACAGTGTCTTCTCCAGCTCGGTAATTATTAAAAGCATCCAGGGGAACCAAACAAATCCGATAGGTGGATTTGGGTTCAAGATTCACCAAACTTAAATGTTGCTTCTCACCACTGACTATCCGTTCCTGAACAATTCCTCCTACCAGGCTGTGGCCCATTTTAACCCAGGTGAGTTTGTATGCCATCACAGAAAAAAGGGACAGCCAGTTGACTTGGATGCAAGTGTCATTCACAAAATGGATGGAGAGTTGGAGCCGTTCAGAAATGGGGGGTGTCACCCTTTCTCCAACTTCCCTGTCAGGCACAGTGGGGAGTGTGGATGTGGTGGGTATGAGAGGACTGTATTTATTACTTGGAGTTGGAACAGATGAAGTGGGAACCAGTGTGGCTGACAAGGTCGTAGCAGGGGCTGGGGTGATAAGTGGCAGACCAGGAGTGGAAGTGGGGCATGACAACATATTCATATTGAGCTCCCTGACAGCCATACCTCGGACCTGTTCTGGTCCCTGGCACATAAAACCCCGGACATTGATGGATGAGGGAATAAATTTGAGCCATTCAGTGACCCATTTAATACTGCAGTCACATAACCAGGGATTATTCCGTGCAGTGAGCTGCTTCAGATTGTGGAGATTATCAAAGACCCCTTTCACCAGCATCCGGAGCTGATTGTTGGAAATATCAAGCCGCTCCAGCTTGTGGAGGTTTGAAAAGGCTGAAAGTGGTATGTGGATTATCTGGTTGTCCTGCAGGTAGAGCCTCAGCAGATGTGTACCTGGAAGATCAGGGGGAGGATAGGATAGTGAATTCCGCGCTATTGAGAATTCCTTGAGCTTGGTCAGGTGACTGAAGGTGCCCTCAGCTATACCTTTGTTGGTAAGGAGATTGCCATCCACAATAAGACGTTCCAAGCTAGTGAGATTCTGGAAGGCCATGTCTGAAATTATGGCAATTCGGTTTTCATCAACTCGTAATTCTTGTAAGTCCACTGGAAGTCCAACTGGTACACTGCTCAAATGATTCTTAGACAAGAACAGAAGCTTGAGGCTGACAGCTTCCCGAAATGCTCCTTCCTCAACCCCTACAGTAGAGATAGAGTTGTCATCCAGGTGCAGCTCTTCTAGCTTCAAGAGCTGGGCCAGGGCAGTCCGAGAAATGGTCTGAATGTTGTTTTCCTGGAGGTGGAGAACCCTGACATTCCTGGGCAGGTTCATGGGAAACTCATCCAATTGGTTGCCATACAGGTAGACTGTGTGCACAGACTGGACGTTGTGCAACTCTGCAGGGAATCCAGCATTATTAATTTGGTTATTGTGGAGGTAGAGTACGGTTACACCCTCCGGTATCCCAAGAGGCACTGAGGTCAAGCTTCGCTCATTACAGTAGACAAAGTTCCGGTCACAGCGGCACACACTTGGACAGGTCAGAGTTTTGGAGACCTGCATAAAGAGCCCCAGGGCAATTATGAGCCAGGATTTCAGGATAGCAGCCCAATCTTTGGGCCACATTCTCGTCCACAGGCCCATGTCGAACATAAAGAAACAAAATACCAAAGAAAGAGAAATAAAAACAATGATAAAGCACAGGTACAGAAAAATCAGGATGTTGGAATCGGCTTGTATTTGTGTCCAGTGATCAGGTGAGAGGTAAAGTCCTGGAGGCTAACTGTGAAATAATCCTTTTATGATTGGCCTGCCTCCTGTTCTTCATAGGAAAGCCACAGTCTTATTAGCCAGGGTTACACACTTTGCTGCCCTCCTCCATATGTGCTGAAAGAAGCAATAGCTGTGTCTTTGAAGGTAGGCAACAGGGAATTTAAAGCTACCAAAAGTCATCAGGAGAAAGATTGGCTGGACCAGGAGTTCCTTTCTCTGAAGCAAGGTAGTGGTGCACTCAGCTTTCCTCAGGCTCTAAGGTCTTCATTTCAGCTTGATGACGGATCTGAGAGGCCTGTTAAAGAAAAGAAAAAGAGGAAATTGAATAACATGATATTGTAAGCAGGGTCTGAATGAACTCCTCCCGGCCGAACAAGCTGCGGGGAGGCTGCAGGATGAAACAGTACTTATATGAACACAAAGGTATCCCTTTGACAACACAGCTCTGTCTGCAGGATACCTGTACAGAGTCGGTGTGTTCATGTAAATACAGTTTGGTCCCACAGCCCCCCCAACCTTGCTCAGCAAGGGGGAACTCATTCAGACCCTGCTTACAGCAGAGAAGAACATCAGTGGAAAAATATTCCATTCACAGCATATAACTCTTATGGCATTTTGGAAACAGCTGTGCTATTAAACAGTAAATTAACATTCCTACAGAAATATTCTGATCGTAGATTTGAGCCACTTTGGTGGGGTTTGGATCAGGTCCTTATGTTTGCATATTACATTCTCAGACTCTCGTCTTACCATGGTCTATTTAACACAATAATACTCAAATTTTATTTTAAAAAATGGCTTAAGTATTTTATCCTTCTGAAAAAAAAAAGGAAATTGACTCTGCCCCTTTGAAGTCAATAAAGTGTTATGTCATTGGCATCACTGGGAAGAGAATTTGGCTCTAATTAATGAATTACATTGTATGCTGTTTCTTTTCATTTAATCCCCTTTTCTGATCTGTTCTTTTCCCATCTCTCCATGGTCCTGTGTACATCCTCCTCTGCCCCAGTGCACCCTGCCTAAGTATCTACCTCTTGTCCTAAATGGATTATAAGCAGATCATCTGATTATTACTACTAAAACCATCAGCAGTGAAACAGTTCATAATGCTGGCAGTCACACTGACATCATCAGACTTAAGAACATTCCATTGAGAGGAATAAGGTAGTTCACTCTTGTCAAAGTTAGTATTTCATTATATCTGCACAAATTCAGAAATGCAACACTATAACAGCTCATATTTGGAGGGTTTTCTTTGCATCCAGGAAGGCTAGACACTTATTTTATTGAAAATGAAGCTTAGATTCTGCTACATAAATTTATGACAACGGGCCGATTCTGTATCAATTTTCTTAGCCCTAGAATACATGAGATCTTGAACGTATGTTTTCCTCCCGTTTGTGCCTCTTAATTTCTCTCTTCCTCTTGTCTGACTTATTATTCAACTTTGTAACTGAATTATTCAACTCTGTAAAGTAATTTGGAATACAGTGGCTATGAAAGATACTGCACAAGATGGAGTTGCCTTGTTAAAGCCACAGTGTCCCTATTACTTAAACCTCAATACGTGCGTCTTAATTACATTACCCTACCCCACCTTGATTAATGTGATCTGAAATTCATGAGCCAAATCCTGAAGCTCTGATAAGCTATGCAGTTTGTTGATCTCAGCTGAAAGTGCAGGTACTTGGCACTTTTCAGGATTTGGTGAAAATATATCAGGTGGAAAAATGTCTCTTCAAAAAGAAATATGAGCAATTACAATAGGCACTCAGATAGTACGGCATTGAGGGATACAGAAAAAACCTGGAGAAGGATCTCCTCTTTAAAATCCTTTGTCTCTTTTTAAATAGTATAATGGCATCCATTTCTAAATGTAGTGCAAGAAATTTAATTCAGGAGCAAACAGCACGTTAAAGCTCATACCTGTGCTACTGCCATACAATGTACAGTATGTCCCAAATGCTGCCCTGGGGAACACTAGGAATTGGGAGTTTAGTAACCGTGTTCACGAATCGAGATGTTATAGCCTTACAACAGGAAACTTTGTACTTGAAGATTTTTGTGGTTATTTAGAAGGCTCATCAGGTATCAACCCCTGGACTAAAACAGCCAGAGCTAAAAACCAAGCATTGGAATAGTCTCATGGCTTATTATTCTGTATCCAAACGATAAATTTACCACATGCCTCTTCTGTATGCCGTGCTCCTACAGAAACAGAAAGAATAGCTAGCCTGCTGGCCCACGTTTTACCCTCTTTCAGGACTATTTCAGTCAAGAGCCGTTTCTTTTCATTTATGTGAGATGATTTTTGATGCTGTAGAGAAAAATCTAACAGGATTACAGTCTAACGTGAGTCTGAGTGTGACAGTTTATCCCCCTTTGATATGTTCGTGCTCCCTTCTAGATCATGCTGTCCTGATCAGTCAGGACAACTTCTATTTAAAATGATAAAGGGCTCATACTGCCTTTTTTGAGATGGTGGGACCATATAGAATGCCAGTGGCTCCCTCACTCCTATTCTGTAATTGGAAATAGCTCTGTGTCAGCAGAGTCTAAAGGAGAGAATACACTGTATTGTGGTTGTTCCTCCAGTTGCTAAAGAGATTGGGTATAATTCAGCCCTGGGATATGTTGGAGAACCCACCTGGAGAGAGGGTGCCAGGAAACCACAGCTTCCACCTCTGCAGGAAGCCCATGGGGAGAAGGGAGACAGGAAGGTCATGGTTACACCAAAAGTAAGCTTAACTGGTACACAGGCCTTGTATTGGCCCTGAGTAATGGGATGAATTTCACGCTCACAGAGGAAGCACATGAAGAAAGGAATTATAACTTCTACCTAGCAAAGTGATGTGACACTCATAATGCTGCCCATTAAGTAATACACTTAGAAGACTTTTGACTGAGCAGTCACTTAAGAATACAACACTGGCTGCGCATACAAGACGCTGGTGCTCTTGGGTTAATATCTTGTTGCGGTTACTCAGGTTTTGCCTTCATAAATCTTTTAAAAGTTTCCTGCAATGTGTTTTCTCCCCTCTCAACTGCTGAGGAAGTGACTCTGTTTTATTAATTCCAGGATCCTAAATTCCAGCCAGCGGTGGTTAATAAACTGAGACTATAAAACTCGTAGTACAGAAAATAGGTATTGTCACTCAGTCAGTAACCACTGTTGATTGTATTAAGCAACAGCAGGAGGAGAAATCTAATCAGAGATGTTTTACTTCAGTGTTGACTGTCATGTCAAAGAGGAAAATAAAAGGCACAAAGGTGCAAATGAAGGTGTTTAAAGGAATCCTAGGGGAAATATTTTACCTCAGTATCATGCTGCAATTGTTATTATTATTGTTTGATATGTATTTTACAGCAGAACTCGAGACCCCAATCAAAATGGAAGCCCCATTATGCTAGGAGCTGTACAATAGGTCTCTGCCTAGTCTTTAACCTGTAAGCCTCAGTTTACAGTTTTCAGCAATCTGAGGCAATCTGCTTGCTTAAACAGGATTACACTGCAGGCGATACAGTGAATTAGGAAAAACTGAAGCAATTGATCTATGGCTAATTTTCAACACTGAAGGCAGATAAAATACTAACACCAATGCTAATACTTTGTCCCACATCTGTGCTATGGTCAGCAAGGCAATTATTTCCTCATTCAGACCTCCACCCTCCCTCCCGCCCTCTCCCACCATCCAAAGGCTGCCTTCTTTCATGATGCCTACAAGAATAATAGCTTACCATCTGCTAGTAAACAGCTCATTTGTGAAAGTCAAATATTGGAAAGGAGTAAAACCATGACACTCTACGTTGTCAAAGCTCAGCATTTTATTTTAGCCAGTTTCGTTATTTGGGGGCAAAAGATTCATGAATTACAAATGCTTGTGGTTGGCAAGACTCAGACATTGGATCTGAAGCTGAGATTTGTTTCGGGAAGGAACTGTGGAGGAAGAGTGGGGTGAGAGAGGCATCTAGTGCGTTTAACTTAAAATAGATCCATCAACCACAAAATACATACATGTGCCCACCATCACCTTGATCACTGCTGTATCCTTTCCCCCACCTCCACAGCCTTTTATGTTTGTCTTTTTAGATGGTAAATTCCTCCGGGGAGGGACTGTGTCTTCCACTCTGGGAAATGCCCAGCATATTTCAGACCCTAGTTCAGTAGAAGTAATAAATGTTCAGAAGATACAAATAACAGGGATAAATGAATAGGCTCAGAGTAAATAAGAACACAAATATACCCATTTTATGCTGCCATGTTTGAAACTTGCAGCTTAAGGGGCTGACCCAGCAGCCGCTGAAGTCAATGGCAAAGCTCCCATTCGCTTGTTGCATGGTGACCAGATAGCAAGTGTGAAAAATTAGGACCGTGTATGGGAGGTAACAGGCGCCGAGATAAGAAGAAGCCCTGAAGATCAGGACCATCCACATAAAATCAGGACATCTGGTCACCCTAGCTTCTTGGGAGGAGCTCCCCTTAAACACCCACAAAGCGATCTTATTATTCTCCTTCAAATCCCTCCTTAAAACTCTCTTTTGCTGAGATAACTACCAAAAAACCCCCCAACCTGACAACAGTTAAGCATCCGGTGTGCAGATACCACAGCCCATCATGCTGCCCAGGATCATCTCTCTGTTTCCTTGTGCTCCCCCAGGTATCTGCAGTCATCTGTTATCTCTAGTCTTGTACTTAGATTGTAAGTTCTCTGGGATAAGGATTGTCTCCTTGTTCTGTGTTAGTACAGAGCCTAGCACAATAAGGGACCAGTCCATAAGTCGGGCTCCTGGTTACTATCACAATGCTCTAACTACTACGATTTCTTCTTCAGTAGATCAGGATCAGGCCCTAAATGACTTACCCAACCCTTCAAAGAATCTCGAAGAGAACCAAGAAATTCTGAATCCTTGTGCAATAATCCAATCACCAGCACCAATTTGGCTGGAGATGCTTACATTTTCCTAAACCTGTCCTGTATCTGTGCCTTGCACTTTATAAGTGAAAATGCAAGCAACAACAAAAAATTAGATGACAAATCCACCTTTGATTAGCACTATTTTAAATGAATCAATCCTATTCTGCATAAATCTATTCTGATTACATCTATTCTGTCCTAGAGTAGAATAAGGTCATAATCAAGTCATGATCTCACCGCACATCTTTATCATGTACAGTAAGTATAAAACTATTATGTACAGAACTGAAAAACAACAAGGAAAAAAGCTAATTACATTTCTTTGGAGCCTAGAATAGTCTATGTTACAGCAACTTGGACCAGTTTTATATCAGCTGATTATAGAAGATAATTATGGAATAATACATGATACAGTCCTCTGTCTATATAAATCCAGTATATAATCATTCTCAATGCACATCTACAAATGAATGAACATTATGTTCTGCTAAATTCATTAAGAGCCTAAGATGATGATTTATTGCATGTCTTTCCGTATGAATTATTTGGTTTTGAAACTGGAATTGGAAAATTCATGGCATAAGATCTGTGAATCAAAGGCATGGATCAGAATATAAATGGCAACATTCTCAAAGAACCAGTGTGCTTTGGTAATAAACCTAATCACGTGTACCCATGGATGATTTCTTTCTGTCTCTCTCTCAGTGTATGTGAGAGGAGGGGAAAGGTAGGAGTGGAAAGATGTTTCACCCTTGATCTCCCCTTATCCTAAAGAAGACATCTCTTTCTAGATCATCATGACCATCTGCTGGGGAAAGGAAAACATAAGGCATCTCCTTGTAGCTACAATAGATACAGTGAAGTCCATGGAGGCAGATTATCTGCAAGCAAGGTAATGAATCTTAGCAATGCTAAGGCTGTCATGAAAATGACTCAGCATATTTAAGTAGATACTTCTGCCCTCACATCTCCCTCTTCTCACACCTGTTTAATTAATCAGGACATTTGTGCCTTGCCAACCAGCACTGATAATTTTTCTCACAAACACCCTATTGGAGGAAGTTTAAATGGATTTGGGTTGGCGTTGCTGTTGACACATTAGCATATTTTCTCATGACAGCTTAAGAAATGGTGATGATGATAGAACATATTTAAGGAGACTTCAAACATAGCAGCTTTCTACAGTTCACGTAAAGACTTAATTTTCTTCCCTCAACTCCTTTTATCTCTATCCAGTTATAGCCATACAAATAATTTTAAAAAAGAGAAGTTTCTTATAAGGACATAATCTTCTCAAATCTCTTCATTTAAAAATGAATAAACATGATATTATCATTGACAAGAGCTTTATCTTTTGAAATTCAGGCCATGATCAGATTCCCCGAAGTTGCCATTTGACAGCAGCCCACATCAGCTCTCTTTATAGTTGCCACTAGGGGGACCTATTACAACGGCAAACTATTTTTTCCCATCAAAATGAAACAAAACAAAACACATCTATGAATATTTTACTTTCCCCTCCCTCTTGTTTCCCCCCTTCCCTTTGCTACTTACTGATTTGTAGCAAAAAGATCAGAGAATGTTAGAAGAATTGTTCTTGGTCAGGTAATCAGGTGTAAGCCATGTGATGGACTATTAGAGTTACTCAGAAAAAATTTGTTGAAACATTTTTCCATTGGAAAAAGCTGTTTCAATAAAACTTTTTTTCCCACTAAATGGTATTGATGTCAACGAACTTTTGTTTAAAAAAAAAGGGAAACAAGTGTCAAAAATGTCAAAACATCTTGTTTTGATTTTTCATTTTGAAATAACTTTATTTTTAAATTTATTTTATTCTAAATTTAAAAGAAATAAAAAATAAAAGGTTAAAATTGAAGCATTTTAGGGGGAATTATTTAAATTAAACATTTTGATTAACCCAAAACTTTTTTTTGCTGTTGTATTTCCATTTTGCAGAAAGTTTTGATTGGGGGGGAAAGGGGGAAGTAATTTTTTTTTTTAAATCTCAAAAATGTTCATGGGACAGAAAATCCATTTTCTGACCTGTTCTATAGACAATATATTTGACCAATAAAATTAATCTTTCTACTGTTAATTTATATTTATGTGTATAACTTTGCTTCTATTTATTTATTCTACCCCATCCTCCACCTCAAGGAGGGCATTTCCTGTAAAAACAAAACAAAAAACAATATATTTCCACTGTGTAGTTTGTGTGTCTGGTTTTCTGTCTGTTTGGGGGTTGTGTGCGCGGGTTGTGGGAAGATGCTGGATTTGGGGACCCTGTGCAAGTGGCTTGCATTCCTGATGGAGCCCAGATGCATCAGGGTTTTCTCTTTTCTCCAAGTGGTAGAAAATGACAGTAAGACAACTGAAAAGACCAGTGAATCCATAGCAACATGGTTCAATTTGAACAGGGGTGATGGAGGAGCAGAAGCTGTGCTAAAAAGGGTTAAGATGAAATGGGAAGTGCAAAGTTGACACAAATCCTGCAGACACTATGCAGTGTCACACTTCCTATTGACTGTCTCTGTCTATCTCTCAAACACACACACACTCTTTGAATTTAAAAAATAGAAGTCCACTGGGCCAGACTCTCGACATTTTCACATAGTAAAAAATATCACTAAATATCGAAGGCATAACATATGATCTACAATAAGCAGTGTTAATGGACATTGACTTATTTTCCATCTCAATTTATCTTTTAGATCTCCTTCAGATCTTACCCACTCTCAGATAAATGCCTGGATATGCAAACAAACCTTACACTAAGCCTTTAAAATCAACAGTCTGAGGCCCTGGAAGAGCCATGAGGGGAGTGAGTTCTAAATCTGAAAATCTGGTGCCAAGAAGTTCCTGCCTGTAGTCCCCAGAATTCAAATCTAGGAACTGTCAGCAGGACCTACCTCAGCTGATCTCAATTGTCAAAGGAGAGAAGAGATACAGTGAGGACACAGACCATGGAGCACTTTTCAAATTAAAACCCACTTCTTTAATTGCACTTATAAGCAGATATGAAGCCAACGTAGCATACTGAGCACAGGTGTAATGTGCTTGACTGTCAGACTGGGTTGCCATGTTTTGTTCTAGCTGAAGCTTCTGCATGGACTTCAGGGGCAGCCCCAAGTCTATGATGGCTCAAGCACACTTGTATAAGGAAATATCTATATTTTCACTATAAAACGTCTGCGTGCTCTCCCTCTGCCAGTCTTATGCCAGATGGTCACCTCCATGCTATTTTCACTCCAGCATGCAGAGGAACAGATGATCACCCCCAGGACTGATATTAAATGGAGATCCACATCTTGTAGGATAATGCTACTCAACAGACCAGTTGGTGTCTCTATTAGTCTTTCCCCAAGGCCAAGTTTTCAGACTTTTCATCCCTTTAACCCTGTACAGCTTGAAACTTTATGAATGTGTGTGTGTTGAGGACATTAAGTTGGTGATTTACTGCACAAATCTTTCACCTCAGAAAATCTGATTTCATATCTGGTTTCCATCATAGATAAAATGGGTTTGATAGGTCTCACCTTAGCTTCTTACCTGGTATTTTCCACTCAGCTGAAACTGAGAATTAGACTATTAAGGGGTGT
Source organism: Mesoclemmys tuberculata (assembly GCA_007922155.1). Lineage (NCBI taxonomy): Eukaryota > Metazoa > Chordata > Testudines > Chelidae > Mesoclemmys > Mesoclemmys tuberculata. The sequence goes on from ML675611.1 coordinate 33,504,316, forward strand.
GATGATGGATCTCTGAGTCTGGACTGAGGGTGCATGGAAGTGGAATTGGAGAAAAAATGAAGCTGACATATAGAACTGGTTGAATATTTTCAGTGAATTGTATTTTCATTGAAATACATGGTTTTGTTGAACTGAAACGTTTCATGGAGACATATATATTTTAACAAAGTTTTGAATGGGATGTTTTCTCAGATCCAGGGCTCTCTAGTCACTTCTGACCAGAAAGAAAGAGAGAGAAATAAAAAACCTGTCTTTTTTTATTTGAAAATGGATACTTTGACACAATTCCATTTCATGGAAATGTTCAAAAGGTTTTGTTTTCATTCCATTGTGGAACAACAACAATTCAGAAGCCTCAAGAGTTGTTGCAAAATATAATTTTCATATTCTGGCTAGCTCTGTTTGCATGGCAAGAGAGGAAAAGTGAGTCCCTTTGTTTGCTTTCTTGATCCTTCTCCAGAGAGCTTAGATCTTTCTATGACAAAAACTTGGCATGATGGTTTGGTAAAACTAATAACACCAAATTAATTAAAAGAATCCCCCTCTCTAAAAAAAATGTTCTGCACTGCATTTAGCATAATGAATTTTGTACTGAGAAAAAGGAAGGCAACCTGCTGTTTCTTTGCAAGCAAATTGGTCTCTACCTATAAATTATTCTACACAGTGAAGCAAACAGTTTGCTTTTATCTAGAGATATGTGGGCAGCCTGGCAAAAATCTGTGGATAATTTGAAAAAGCTGCTTTTAGAGTCCTAAGCAACTAAACATTGCTTCTGTGGAGGCAACATCTTGACACATTTTAAATGTGGTGCATAGTGCTACATCATTGATCAGATTCTGCACTGTCACATTAGCATAGGTGAGGTCATCATTCACTTGGGGTCTCAGGCAAATGAGTGTGGCTACCTCTTTCTTATCTTCCCTACGGCATGGGGGCAAAGGATATACTCCAACAATCCCCTAGCCTCTAGGGCAGTGTTTCTTAACAACCGGCCTATGGAGCGGCTGCAGTCCCTGAGATCTCCCTGACAGTTTAGGAAGGCAGCAAGCGAGTCCCTGGTATCAAAAAGGCTGAGACACACTGCTGTAGGATACCTTGATATGAATAAAGCTAAGCACTAGCTACACGGATATACTACCATCCCAGTCAAATGGAGCCCACTCCTTCCACCTTTAATATTGCTTGGCACACAGCCAGTGGCATACCGTGGGTCTCTGGTGCCCAGGGGCCAGGCCTACATTTACACCCCCCCGCCTCACGCACCCTCCCACCCACTGCAGAGCTGGAGGGGTCCTGGCAGAACCCCCCAGCTGCCCTGGGGAGGGGCTGTACCTGCACGGGGGGCGTGAGACTTGGGGGGCACAAATGCAGGCTTGGCTCTGCCCACCCCCCCATCCCCTGTCCCAGCACTTACCCGCCGTGCAGCGCTCACCTCTCTCCTGCTCCAGTTCCACAGTCCGACTCTGGCTCAAAAGGGGTGGCCTCACCCGCCCGGCCTGGGGTGCGAGGGGCCGGGCCATCCCTTCACAACACGCAGGGGTGGGGAGCAGGAGCAGCCACCCCTCAGCCTCCTGCACCCCTTTGCCCATCAGGAAGGGCTAGCCTGGTGCCCCACACTTACCTACTGCTTCAGCCCTGCAGCCTGGCCCCAGCTCGAAAGGGGCAGCCTCATCCCTTGGCCTGGGGGGTGGTGCTGGGCCTGCCCTTCATGACATGAGAGGGGCAGAGGGGGCTAGAGGGGCTGGCGCCCCTCCATCGTCTGCGTGTCATGAAGGGACAGCCCGGCATCCTGCAGGACGGCACACTAGGGCCTGGTCCCCCCACCCCTCTGGTTTGCCACTGCACACAGCTCCTTCCCATCTTTCAGCACCACTCCATAAACGCTGCTGAGGAGTTATAAAGCAAGAGTAATATTTCCTGAACCCTAAATGAGAGGAAACCATCACTGATTTATGAGCCCACTGAAGAGAAGGTGTTCCCCAGGTAAAGCCTAAATCCTACTGTACGCGACACAGCCTCTGGAAAAGGCCAAAGTGATGCACTTGAAAGAAAGAAATTGAGGGTTTATAAAAAACAACGTTATAGTCAGATAATCTGTTAACAGAAAAGGGGAAAGGTATTAAAAAGATGGATGAAGATTGTACAGTTAAGTCTTTGCAACCTCTACTAGCCTCTGAATAACTGAATTATTCATCAACTGTATAACAGCTCAGCACCAGCAGTGGCTAGAAATGGTTTGGTTTTGCAGTGTTTTCCCAGTGACTACAATAATTCCTCACACTCACATGGTGAAAAGTGCAATACTTTCACAGTTCTAGGAACAACCGTACAGCGCCAATTGGTACTGCTCCACAACAGGGGCTCCTAGATGTTACCACAATGCAAATCATACATAACAGCCCTCATTTCCAACCCCGTTTTACAGACTCACTAGTGTTTCACACATGCTGTGGCTTTCTCCTAAAACCTACTGTTTCTGTAGACTCTCCTACCAGCAGCGTCATTCACTGGAATGTTTGTGGTAAGGAAACACCAAAGAGACAGTTGAAGTGAATAAGTTTAGAAATATTGATGAATATTTACTTTTTTAAAGAGGTTTCTTGTAGAGCTACAGGTAAATGTTATTGGCAAAGGTTATTATTTATTTAGCTTGGGGAAAAAATTACAGTTAAATTTTGTTGGTATTGTATTTTTTTCCTTCTGTTTTTTCATCTGTCTCAGCATTTTTCCATTTCATCAAAGTCCCAAAATGCCATGAGCCGGACTAAATTTACTCTATATGTTGATACCCATTTTCAACACTGTGTCCTACCTCCTCTGCACAGGATTCGTGACCAGAGCTGTGCCCCCCAAATATGCAGATTCAAGGAATGATAGAATCAAATAAAGCAGAGGTGAAAGAACTTCTTGTACTTAAATCTCTTGCTGGGTACTCAGGACCTTTACAAATCTGGCCCTTTGTTACTTGCCCAAAGTCACAAAGAAAATCTGCAGCAGAACTAAGAACTGAATCAACATCTTCTAATTCCCACTGATTTGTATGGACGTTAGGTGCCTAAATGCCTTCACAGATCTGGCCTTTAATTGCTCTATGCCTCAGTTCTCCACTGGTCAAAAGGCCATTTCTTTTCCCCCAGCTTTTCTTTGTCTCCTCTATTTAATTGGTAAGCTCTTTGGACAGGAACCGTCTCTTATTATGCTTATGTACAGTACTTGGCACGGTGGGGCCCTGATCTCAGCTACAAGCACAAATAATAGCAGTACACAACATAAAATCAGAAGAGGAAAGTACAAAAAGGCCAGTACAAGTTTGTTTCCTCCAGAACATTGTCCATTGCATTAAATCTAGTTTAGAATTTTGTAGACAGTACAGTAAGATGAGTTTTTGGAAATGAGTATAGCAGAGAGGATATGGCAACAATAGGTATTGTATTGATTGATTAGGTATTGATCTAATGATCTAATGATCACGTCTATGCTGCCTTTGGAGATGTGAGTGCAATACATGTAGACTCTAATTTATCGAGCTCAGGTATCAATAGCATTGAAGATGTGGCAGCACAGTTTTCAGCATGAGCTAGCTGCCTCAGTACATATCCAGGGTCCTGGGTAGCCGTGTACAGCTGCTGTAGCTTCACTACTATTGGTACCCAAGCTAGCTAGATAAAAGCTAGCGTAGAGCTGTCTGTACATGCGGCAATCCCCGTCACACACCCCCGTTGCAGCATCCACATACCCTACAAGGCTGCCAGCTGCATTCAGCAATAGAAAAGTCTGTGCTCTCCAGGGTTGTTTACACATAGGCATCTAACAGCAACATTAGCCCTTGCTATTCAATTCTAGACTTTTAAATTATCCTTATGTTTGCCCAATAACAATACTGAAACGGCTGCTAAGAAGCCCTCCCAGGCTCATCTTGCTTTTAAAACTCACAGGCTTCTCATTGAATGAATCCTGGTAGAGGAGAGCACAGAAAGCAATTCATCTTTGTTTTTCAACTTCTCTCCCCACCTTAGGAAGCTGTGTTTGGTTGCGTTAGTGAGATCAAAATGGCTGTTAGTCCCCAAATGGCCCCTTTCAGCAGCAGCACAGTGCTGCAAAAAGCACCCAGCGAGTGGGACTGCACTGCGCTTCACCATGGAGGGATTCAGCACATTCAGGGGGTCAGTGAGAGGCCTCTTCACCACTTACACTCTCTTAGTAGCTTTTAAGTGGGAGTTAAGTGGTGTGTAGGGCTTATGTTGGCTTTCTGCTCAACAGTGACTTGCAGTCTGCATATGCCAAAGCATTCCAGGCAAATGGACTGGCTGCAAAAGTTCTGTGCAGTGTTATTTTCCACTACAAGTGATTATTTTAAGGAATCATAATAATAATTAGTACATTCTGCTTATATAGCACTAGACATCCATGGATCCAAGCCCTTAATAAAGGTGGGTAGACACCACACCATAAAACCTGACAATGTCAAGGAGGGAGACCATTGTGCAGTGTAAGAGAAAATGGTGGGTGGTGAAAGTGAAGAGATCCTTCTGGCCTCAGAATAGTATCTGCTGTGAATATAATACATGTCTTCCTGCTTATTCATAAAGCACCTAGCATACTGTGGGCAATATATGAATCATAATAAAAAGATCACAAGTTCTGGCTGCTCCTTAGAGCAGCTCTTAGAGCCATCAAATGGGGATGGTAATCTCATAAGATGCTTTAGTGAGAGATTTCTTGCACTTTCTTCTTCTGGTTGGACCAGAAAATAGGTATGGTCCCTAGATCTGGGCACTCCACGCTGTGGGAAAGTTTGGATTAGATCCAGCTCTACTTCCAAATTGTGCAGCTTGCACTCATGGGACTTGGTTCTGATCTTACACTGGTGTAAATCAGGAACAACTGCATTGTAGCCAAGGGAAGTATACTGGTTTCAGGTCCATGATATTTTTATACACCACTGGTTTCAGGTCCATGATATTTTACCACTTCTACTTCCAACCCTGCCCAATTCTGGTCTCTGCCCAGTCTCCATACACCACTTCAGTGGCAAATAGAGTCTGTAAAGAAGCCGCAGAGTGCCAAGGCAGAATTCCTCCAGCACAAGAACAGCACAGGGCTAATGGAAGCAACCCTACGCTGCCACTCCCCTTGCAAGCCCTGGGATAGGGTGCATGGTAAGTTGTGGCCAGAAGTGGGAGGGTGCACCTTGGAGGTGGAAGAGCATAATCATAGCCCTATGGAGATGCTTGGCTGCAGTGCAGTCCATAGGCAACCTTGAAAAGGCATGTAAATTAGAACAGCTACCAATGCTGCTGTAGATTACACTAGGGACTGTTCTGTCCCCAACATCAGCCTGGAATCCATGCAGTGCAAACGTGGTGTAAAGCCACCTTTACCCCTCTGCTCTCTCTGGACTACTCCTTCTGTGCTGTGTCTTTCAGGAGACACAGTCTGGAGTGTGACCCCATCTGGAACATTGTGTGCAGTTCTGGTCTCCCATGTTTAAGAAAGATGAATTCAAACTGGAACAGGCGCAGAGAAGGGCTACTAGGATGATCAGAGGAATGAAGAACCTACCTTACAAGAGGATAATTAAGGAGGTTGGCTGGGTTAGCCTAACTAAACAAAGGCTGAGGGGCAGAATGATTGTTCTTTATAAATACATCAGATGGATAAACACTGAGAGGGAGAGAAGTAAATTTAAGGACCATTGTTGGCACAGGAACAAACGGATATAAACTGGCCAACAATAAATGTAGGCTTAAGTTTAGACAAAGCTTTCTAACCATCAGGGAAGTGAAGTTCTGGAACAGCCTGTCAAGGGAAATAGTGGAGTAAAAAAACCTAACTTATTTCAAGATCGGGCTTGATAAATTTATGAAGGGGATGGTATGATGAGATTGCCTGAAATAGCACGTGGTCCATCCATTACTGCTATTAGCAAACATGTCCAGTAGCCAGAGATGGGACACTAGATGGGAAGGGCTCTGAAATAATACAGAGAATTCTTTCCCAGGTGTCTCACTGGTGGGTTTCACTCACATGCTTATGGTCTAACTGATAGCCATGTTTGGGTCTGAGACAGAGTTTCCCCCCCAGATTGGCTTGGTAGAGACCCTAAGAGGATTTCACCCTCTCTCTCTCACACACACATGCACACACACACACTGAAGTTCCATTTCTATTTTGTTTGGACTCATTTGTATCTGTACTCAGCAGAGAGGGTAGTTGTAAAATAACAAAGGACAAAAAAATAAACAATTGCAAGCGTTCAACGGAGTAACAAATTTCCTGGCTCCAAAGAACTTGAATCAGCCCTGTTTGGTACAACTGGGTTTGTTTACTGTACAATATTATTATAAAAACTCCTTTCCTTAGTTGCTGAATCAATATTAACTGTATTTCCTAATTATATGCTTCCTGAGAGATACTGCCACATGCTCTATCCAAACACAAGTTAAAACTAACCCACCCTTGCAGCAATTATGTTCAAGGCTTTCAAGCCTCTGGGGAGATCTTGCCCTCCTATGTGCCACTGAAGCAGAAAACCATCATGTAACCAAGAAGGAAAAAACCTGTTTTCATACTGAATGCAAATATTTTAAACATTTTTTTAAAAATTCATTTTGCTCAAATCTTCTGCTGAGGGATTATATTGGGGAAGAATCAAATAGGATTTTTTTCCCCTAGATGTAGGTGCATCTTAAATATTTTCAGTGGATAATCACTCTGTGTTTTAATGAATTCCTTTGGCTGAGCTAATCCCCTTCTTGGAATCCCTCTCCATGAACATTTGAGTGATAGAGTTTTACTGCTATGAGGAAAGCTAATTTTAGAGTGGCTTTTGCATGTGTCCATAGAAAGTGAATTTTAAATTCACAAGACACAAATTTTCATGTCATGTGCATTTGTAATGGCTGCTATTTTGACCAAAACCAAGGACTGAACATGGGAACCTCCAGTGCTATTATAATAAGTTCTACAGCTTCAATTAACAAAGCAGGCTCTTTAGTTGGGGGCTGTGACAAACCATATCCTCTGTGGATTGGTCACAGTGGTGCAAACATAACACAAACTGACCAGTGGGCTACACTTGCAGATTCTTCTGGTCAAGGACAAGCATACGACTTATCTGATGACTCTCAGCTAACTGTTACAGCTTGAATTCTAAATAATATTCAGATAACTGTTAAGGAACATAGACCAAAAAAAAAAAAAAACCCAAAATTGTTTACATGAAGAATACATTTGGGAGTGGGGAAACATTCCCATTGAGGGAGATTGAACTGTTTCTAAGACCGTGAGTTTCTGAAGAACAAATAAAAATAAAATGGTGAAGCAAAGACATTACAAATGCTTACTAGTGTTACTTTGAGTTCCGATTCCATAAACAACTACTTCTCAGTTTAGCTTTAGTGGACTGGAAACCTTGTAGAATGAAGTAGTGACCACAGGAGGAACTGAAACTTATTATCATGGTCTGGACTCATGTCTTCAATGACCCTTTTAAAAGACAAGAACCTAAGCCATGAAGTTTAGGATAGGTCTGAACTCTCTTGAAGTTCAGAAGACTTTGAATTTGGGGTTGAACACATCTATAATTTTCAGCCTCTCTAATCTTTGCTGAAGCAGCATTAAACTTTCCCTCACCCTCCCAATTCACTTTCCAACTTGTGGGGGAAGGGGAGCCTTTTCCTTCAGTTTCCTGCCCAAACTTTGGAGAGAGGAATTGCTGGATGCATCACTAAATATAGTTTCTGCCTATGAATGGGTAGCTTCTGTCTTTCCTTTTTCAACTATGGAAGATTCTTAAAGGATGGAACCTTTTGAAAGAACAATCACTCCCTCACTTCCCCTGAGCTTAGATTTCTTAAAGGAGTCTCATCTGTGACTAAATGGTGGGCTCTGAAACCGTTGTTCTGGCACATGGCTTCTTGTGCAGAGAAAGGCTAGAGAAAATGTTAATTCTCTCTAACTTTGATTATTTTTCCAAACCAAAATTCAGAGGAATTGGAAAGAAAAGGGGGGGGGGAAATGAGGCACAGTCCTTCTCCCACTAATCCAATATTCAATTTCATGTCATTACAGTAGTGCCCAATCAGAAGTAATTAGAACTGGTCATTTGAGGCCTGTGTAAAATGAGACAGTAGTTTCAGTCCATTTTTAGTAGAAGTAGAGCATGAAGGCAGGGTGCTGTAGTGCATAGGGCGCTGGACTGGAGCTCACAAAATGGGGGCTCCATTCTTGGCTTGGCCACTGCTCTGCTGGGTAACCTTGGGTGAGTCACTTTGCATCTTTGTGCCTCAGTTTACCTACTTATAAAATGGTAAAATAGTAATACTGACCTTCGTTGTAAAGAATGTTGAGGTCTATTGATGAAAAGCACTGTGTATGAGCTAATGTTGTTATCTAATAAGGACACTGAGAATCAGAAGATCAGACTTCTCTTCCTGGCTCTACCACTGACTCTTTATGTCATACTGAGCAAGTAATTTGGGGGCAGATTGTGGTTATCCTTCTGTGCAGATACACAAAGGGGGCAGGAGGCAGGAGAAGCGCTCCCTTTTAACACCTCGTCCTCAGAAAGAAGACACAATTTCAGCCTCCACATTCTATTGATTGTAATGATGGCTTTCCTCTGATAGCTCCTGGGGTAGAAGCCACCATCAAGTGGGCTTAAGCAGTGGAAGGAGATGACTGGACTCAAAGAATAGCATGTCCTGCATCCTCCTCAGGTGCAGTGCCAGCAGCACATTCCCTCTGAACGCCAGAAAGCTCTAAGTGGCATTATGTTATTTAAGTATTCTTTTCATTTCTAAGGGATAATTTTGTTGAGTGGATAGAGACCTGAATTCTCTTTTCTGTTTTGCCACTGACCTGGTGTATGACCTTCATCAGTCAGTTTCTCTCTGTTTCCCCTCCTACCTATTGTCTGTCTTTTCTATTTATATTTTAACTGGCTTTTTAGGCAGGGCAGTAAATCTGTCTCTTAGACCATGTCTACACTACAGCTTATGTTGGCATAACTTCTGACACTCTGGTTGGTGGTTTAGTCACCCCCCTGAGTGACACGAGTTACACCGACCTAAGCACCAGTGTGGACAGCGCTATGTTGGCAGAAGAGCTTCTCCTGCTGACTTAGCTACCGCCTCTCGCAGAGATGATTTTATGCTAATGACAGGAGAGTTCTCTCCAGTTGGCATAAAGCATCTTCACCGGACGTGCTGCAGTGGCACGGCTGCATCTGTACAGCTACGCCACTGCAGTGCTGTACGTGTAGACAAGCCCTAACAGTGTTAAGCACAGTGTGGTCCAATCTTAGTTGGATCCTCTAGCAACATAATGCAAATAGTAAATAATAGGGTTTACGTTTATCTGTAGCCATGAGGGCTAGAAAATTAATTTTTTATTAAAAACATAAAAAGCTAAAATTCTCCCTTAATCACATGATCCCAGGAGCTGGAGCTTTAATAAAAGTGCCAAATATCGCAAGATTCACAATAAAATGAGGATTGGCAACATTCCAAAGAAAATATTGTAATTGTCCATAAAACCAGTGACATGTTTGCTAAACTCAATATGACCATTAAGGGCAGATCTACACTACCACTTAAATCAATCTAATTTACGGTCACTCGTGGCATGTGAAAAAGACGAAAGTTACAGTGACCTATGTGCTGTCCACACCGGAGCTATGTTGGTGGGAGATGCTTTCCTGCCAGCATAGCTTCAACCTCTTGAAGAGGTGAAGTAATTATGCCAACGGAACAGCACTCTCCTGTCTCCAGACGTGCTACAGTGTCAAAGCTACATCGGTGCACCAATGTAGTGCTTCTGGTGTAGACCTGCCTTCAGTAAATACGACTGATCAATCTAGTCACCCCACTTGGCTCCTCACTGGAATATTTATGAAAACTCCATCCTCCCAAGCACAGTAGAAGGTAAAATGAAGCCAACCACCAGAAAACTACATCCCCATTAAGCTACCTGGGCAGCCTGTCCCAGATATTTCACTACAAGGATGATGAAAATGAACAAGATAAAGTATCCTTTGCTGGCTAGAAAGCCCACATTGAAAAGGACCGTGCTTACGTTTTCTGGTGAATTTCTTCACTTTTCTCTCCCTTCCTCAGGTTGAATTATCAAAATTGGAAATCTAAATTGCACCTCCCTAAAATATTCAGATGCCCCCCACAACACAGACATTTACAGGAAATGGCTTGAGGTTGACAGATTTATCTAAGTAAATGCCCATCGGTATGCACAAGTCCAGGATTCATGGGCTCAGTATTTGGAATTGCAGCACTAAGATACTTCCTCTACAGTGTTTATACCTAGATGGCTGCCACAAGAGGATTGAGTAATTCCCTTTGCAGTTGGGAGCCACTAAGTGGTGCTATATTAGTGAGGAGTTGATAGGTCATAACTCTTTCCTGCCGTGAATCCCAACTGGCCCTTCCATTCTCCTGCTGGGGACAAACTATTTCTCACACAACCATGGTGTGAGGTTATTACCCTAATTTTACAGGAAGAGAATCTGATTGTGTGGTTGTGAACAGAAAGCATGATTGTGGGCCCCTCTACAACCACCATACACAATGCTGTGACAGCATATAGGGCTATAAAGCCCCTAGAGCCTCTTCAGGGAGAACTGTAAGACAACCTTGGGTACTCAGTAAGCTCCTCATCCATAAATCCCAGGATATAGAATCATTGAATCATAGAATATTAGAGTTGGAAGGGATCTCAGGAGGTCATCTAGTCCAACTCCCTGCTCAAAGCAGGACTAACCTCAGCTAAATCATCCCAGCGAGGGTTTTGTCAAGCCATGTAGGTTGTACTGTGTTCAGGGTCAGAGACTGTAGGGGGGGTGAGGCAGCAGTGAAACATTCTACAGCTGTTCTGAGTAGGGATGCCCATAGGCAGCTCCAGTTGTGATGCCTCTAGATGGAAGGCTTTTTTCAGGCCCTGGAGAAGCCCATAATCAGGAGGGCTCAAAAAGTGGCTGAAAGGCCCCTTTGTCCTCCTCAGGTTTTGCTGTGCTTCTGAGAAGCACAGCACAAAATCTGCCCCCCAGATCATTAAAGAGACTAGCTCGAGGTCACAAAATGAATCATTAGAAGAACTAGGATTAAAAGTCACGAGTTCCTCTCTCCTAGCCCCATGTTAAATCAACTAAACCACATTTCCTCTCTACTGAGCTGTCCCCTTTGAAAACTTGGTTCTTAATGGTTCTTTGTTGCTTTTCTTCCTTCAGCCTCTAGTACCAACCTCAGACAGAGTCATTCAATGCAAGTGTAGGGCAGAGGATTGGAGCCGCAGCGGGGGATTCAATTTAATGAAAGTGCTTGCAGAAATTCTTCTGTTTATTGAAAGCGTGAAAATGGACTGTGTGATTTACAAGGTTACAGTGAAATGAGTGCACAACTTCCCCTGAGCTGTGGTTAAGACAGCTTGGAAATTACTGTATTGCGTGATGGAGCTGTGCACACATACACACACCTCCGAGAGTCAGTGTCTGTCTGACTGCATCTTTGTTTTAAGTACCTGTTATTAGAGTGATCATACTGATTTCGCCTTATTCTCTCTGACTGTGTGAGACAAAACCACATTGAAACACTGAAAATTTGCACCTGTCCCGTCTCTGGCATGCAGGGGAATTCTGTATTTGTGGGATTTTGAGTGCAATTGTGAAATTCCTTGTTCTGTGATAATATGGCAGTGGTTGGAAAGCTCAGGTTTTGGATGTTGAGCTCACATAGATTATATCAAAGGCCCAGATGCCCAAAGGTATTTAGGCACCTAATGTCCAATGAAACCAATGGCAGTTCGGCACCTAAATGTTTGAGAATCTGACCAAAATTCCTAATCCTTATTGCAGCCAGACTTTAAGTGCAGCCAAAAACTGGAGATATTATAAAATGTATGAGTATACTCAACAGGCAGACATTTTACTCTAGTAACAGCATTCCTTGTGTGCATTGTAATTAGTGCAGGAATGTTAGGACTTGAGATTAATTCAGATGTTCCGGTATTTTTCCAAATCTTGTTCCAGTCTCTTGAAGCTAAAAAATGTGGCTGGAAATCTTGTGTCAAGAAAAAAATTTGTTTTAAGATCTCTAGGACTTCCTGATTCCAGTAGGGCCAGAAATATCAAAACAACAGTCTTCTTTACCAAAAAAACTGAACAAATAAACTGTGATAGCTTATTGACAAATTGTCCCTCTTCTGTTCATGGAACGTTCATGATTCAACATATAGTTTTCTAAAATGTAGTCATCATTCAAAGTTATTCTATTACATCTTCTATGAATTATATGTTACTAAACATATGACTCTGCTAAGCTGTTTTGCTTAGTTGTGATTGGTCACATTAGTCTTGTGGAAGAGTTTCTGTTCCCTAATTCAATTGGTATGATCAGATAGCTGGTGCAAACGTTCAGGGAAAGAAAATTTAAAATTAAACTTTACATTAAAGCTTGAAATTCACATTCCAAAAGCTTTTGAAAAATTCAGTCACACAAATATGCATAGAAATCAAGAAGAAAAGGGGTGAATGCATCCAGAGTGACTTCATGAGAAAATTAAAATGAACATCCACAGCAGTTTCTTGGCAGTTTTCATTCACCTCTGCCCACAGGACCAAATTCCCACTTCTTGTGGGTAGGACAATTCATTGGGCACTGACTAACACCAGCAGAGAACCTGACCCACAATATTTTGGCATTTTCATTTATAATTGTGTTCAGACTCGAAGTAAAGAGGTGGATCAAAAAGGAAAAACAAAATAATGGGGAAAAAAGAGCATTCATATACTTTTTAGAACCTTCTAAAAAGTTCTTTTCAGGCTCAATTCTAAAACCATGAATGAGTTTTTATTATTTATTATGAATGAGTTTTATTATTATTTATTATTCTTTCTGAAGCTGTTGACACAGTTCTAGTTGTGAGGCACAAGGCTGAAAACTAAGGAACAAATTCTGATCTCAGTTATAGCGGTATATGGTAACTTTTGAATAATTTAGATTAGACGCAAGTCCTAAATGCTTCCAGTGTGCTAAGTGTTGCTATTACAGTATAAAGCAAATGCTTATTGATTTGTTATTCATGACTGATATTTAATTGTTTAGCTTTTAAAAGATATCAGATTTTCTTATTATTTATTTCATTTTGTTTTTACTTGTGCTGGGCTTTGAAGAATTTCTGCTGCATCCCAAGTGCCTCAGAAGATGAGTGGAGCGGGTAGAGGGAGAAGTTTTATAAATAAAATTATCATTGTGTGCCAATACAAGGTGGTAGTCATGGATTGCTTCCTCTGAGGCCAGGTTTGAAGCTCCTATGGTGTTGGGTCCTATGCTGCTCCCATTAAAGTCAATGGAAAAAATTCTCATCAATTTCAGTTGGAGCAGGAATGCCTCCTTTGTTTTATTCTTGAAGTACCTTGTTGAGTGTTTCCCTTACAACTTGGCCTCCACGTACAGGATGCCACCTAAGACCTGTTCTTGAAAGACTCTTAATGCACCTGGGCAAACCCACCAAAGACAATGAGACTATCTGTATTAATAAGGATTGCTCACGTTTGTTAGGATTGCAGCATTGGATCCTAGTTTCCCACTCATGTTGTTACATTCTGTTAACAGCCAATCACATCACTTGATTTCCCCAGCCCGTTTTATAATCAAACTCTATAACCCAGCAGCCTATGCAATAATTATATTGTGAACAATGGCAATTCTTGAAAACACAGTTAATAAGTTGTGTCACTGCCCTAAAATAGCAAGGAGATACAACTGTAACAGAGCCCTTTTGAAACATTAGAAACCAAACAAAAAGGTAATTTTCTCCAACTTTCTGGGACTGATCTGAATGATTTTAGGAACAATAGACTTGAGAACAATATTTTGAAGAAAACATCTAAAACTTTGGTTCCATAAAAGCCAGTTGATTCTGGCAGGTAATTACTGCTGCATCAAGGGATTCTTAAAGACCTGAATACCAAAACAAGATAATGTGCTCCGTCAGTTACTCGGGATACTTAAGTGTTTAATTCACTGTTCAGAATGAACATTTAGCCTGGAGTTTCAGTCAGTGATGCAGTGTGCCATCACACACTATATAAAATCTAACAGACATGGTTTGATTTAGTTTGAAGTGAGGCTAAAACAGGGCTGCATGTTAAAGTGGATTTCTCAGTGTTCGTCAGCCCAAATTTTAACCTGATTGTGGTTCTTTTTCTTCTTTTTTTGTCCTTGAATCCTTTCTCAAAGTAAATTTCATTTTTTTTAATATACAGTCAGTTCCATTTTTTAAACAAAGAACTTGAATGTTCTTTTCTTCTCCAGAAGAATAAATCACTGATAATAGCAAAGCCATTAGGAAGACACCAATAGTCACAGAAATAAATGATCTGAATAATCCTGTGTCCCTCTGCATGATCCTGTGTCCCCCATATAACGCCCACAGTTTTTTCCACATTTCCATCTGTTCCTTCCCTCATTTTCCCCAACATTTTCTCCATCTCCTCCCCCAACCCTTAACAAAAAAGCCAAATATTGTCCCTATAAGACACACTGATTTCAATGGGAGGTGGTCATTGCTCTCTCCCTCCCTGTAACTGGTACAAATCAAAGTGGTACCCTGTTTTTCTGAGAGAAATAACTCTATGTGGCTGGAAATGGGATACTTCTTTGATTCACAATGGTTCAAAACAGCACTTCTAAGTCTTTTCCTTCTTTTGAACATTAAAGAGACTGAAAGCCTCTATTAGCTTTAACTAAGCTCCCCTTAGGGTTGTGAACTGTTTTCTTTAGCACGTAGATATTTCTCCAAGATGCCAGGATAAGGGCATAGAAAATATCCCCCATCTCCCTAAAACAGATCCTCTGTATTAAATAAATGAATGTAAGGACAACCACATTCTCCCCAAAGCAGATAATAACAATACTTAGCATTTACAGAAATGGTACAAGGATTTCCATCTTTTGAGCATTTTATAACTAATGAAGCTATAGTCCAAATAGGAAAACAAGAAAGGGAGAATTAAGAACAATGAAAATTAGAAAATCTATGAAAACCCAGATGTGTGGCTAAGCCAGTTCATTAAATTCAGACTAACTTCAAACTTCTCTGAACTATAATATCCTTCAGACACCCACATGCTGGGAGCTGAATGGACACAGAATCTCTTGACCCACTGATTTTAATCAAATGCTTTTTTAAAATGTTGCTTTTTCTCCCTAATGTTCTAATGTCTGTTTTTCAGCATCCCAGGCACCAGGGCGGTGGGCAGAGTAAAATAAGCAGAAGATACTGATGATGAGATTTCTATAATATGTTCTTGAAAGGGTATGAGAGGGGAGACCTGGAGCTCAGGAATGAAAGATCCTCACAGGACTCAAAACTAAAGGAAAAGAGGTAGTATAAAGAACCCATATGGTAAAAGATTAAATGCATGCAAATAGATTTCCTCGCATGATAAAGATTAACAGACCACCATAGAAATATGCAAACCAGAGAAAAAAGAAATGTACCTAGAAAAAGAAATGTATCAGAAAAAGGAAGAGAGAAAGCCAGTGTAGAAAGGTTTCATGGAAGACATAGTTTTAAGGATGATGGATCAGATTCAAAGCTTAGTCTCCACTGGGCATATCAAGAGTGCACAAAGGAGCTGGTTGCAGGCTCCTGCTTCTTAGGCTGGCACTATGGATTTCTTTCCTACCCCATTTCTTTAAGGTGGCAATAGGCCAAGCATAATTTAGAGGAACCTCAGGCCTACTATAAACTCAGCCAGCTGGTAACAGCATCCAAGTGTCCATCTACTATCTAAGACTAGCTCAAACACTGCAGCTCTCTGGCCTTGCCCTCCCCAGCCCCAGCATGCCCTGCTATTCAGTGGCCTGGTTGATGGTGGAGCAATTAGCAGTGGAAAGATTCAGCTCATTTTCAACCTGTTTGTGCCACCAGAGTAAGGCTGGATTATAAAAGAGGACTTGGCCTTATACCTGTATCATACAAGTATATTACATACAAAAACCTATGTTAAAAGAACATTATTTTGGCTGTAAAAGTCAGGAAATGAAAGGTGTCTGGTTGGTTGACCATGTAATCTTGCGTGTCCAATCTGTGCACTGAACGAGGAGGTCAGAACCTGGTTTTCTGTCTTCCTCATCTTAGGTGCTGTGGAGCTTATGACCCAGATGGGAGGATGGGCTGCTGGGGCCATGAAGTTTCTGGGCGGAGCCTGCCTCAGCAATCTGTCCCCAACTTTGGAGTTAGGAAATCTCTTGCCCCATTTGGTGTCCTCAGGGTAAGGGAAGGGAAGGATGGGAAGTTGGGACCATATGCTAGTATAACCCCTGCCTGCTTGGTATGGCACAATGTCCCCCTCTAGCAGCATGCAGATCAGCTAAAGATTGATGAGTCTGCTACAGTCTTCACTAAAAGACCGCTATATTTTTAGCTCATGCAGTAAAGGCTTATGCATTAACCTCCAGAGATCCCAGGTCTGATCCCAGTTAATGATGACCAGGATCTGTCGGTGTTACACCAGGTTTAGGGAAGGAAAGTTATGGGCAAGGGGAGCCTATCTTGTCTCTTTCTCTTCCCTCTCCCTCAAAGTCAAAGGAGTTCCTTCACCATGTGATGCTCGCTGGGTGGGATGGGACACTTGGGGTACACATCAGTCTGGAGGAGAGAGGAGCAGAGATTGTGGGTGAGGGAATCCTGGCTCTCCCACCTCCTCCTAACATTGCTGCTCTGGAAGCTCATAGGTGTTTTCAGGGCAGCATCTGTTGCTGCCACTGCTACTGCCTCTGCTTTGGCAGCATTATTTGCCTGGTCTCGACCCCAGAATGTTCACTGATTTTGACATTCTGACAAAATTTTCCTGAGACACAAGAGAGACAAGGGGCATGACCATTTTTAACACTTTATAACTCAACTAAATCTGAAGGGAATTTCAGGGGACACAGAAAAAGCACTTTGGATAGGGCTATCCCCTCTGTTAATATCAAGGCCTTCTGAAAAAAAATTGAGGTGAGAGAGCTACGGAAAGAAAAGGTCACAAGAATTTTTTATCATGGAAATTGTTAGGCAACCTAAATATAGCTCCCCCTATAATCACTTTGTTGTTACCAAGAGTAGAATTCTGGAGATGGAAAAGCAAAATCCTTAATTCTGTTTAACAGTTAGTTAGAGGCAAATAATATTGTGCATGTATCCCAAAGGAAAGTGTCTGAAGATTTCAATAAAGTTCCTAGTTTCCAGTCATATAATTATAACAATGCTAATGCTTTAGCACTTTCTAAATGCCAAATAATTATTTCTGCCATTTAGAGCCTGTGACTATGTTAGAAAAATAAGATGTTTCTGATCCCCAGAATGAATGCCAAAATTAATTAAAGTTAGAGCTACAGCAATCAGACCTTGAGTGAAGTCAGAAGGTTTTTCAGGCTTCAAGCTGTTCAGCAATGTATATATTATAGCAATGCTCAGATTTATATTGCATGTTATATAAAAAAAATATGTTATCATTGATAACAAATCATCACAAAACTTCTGTAAAATGGGTAAATATTATCATTGCCTTTTGGAGACAGGTAAATTGAGACAGAAAAATGGGACTGTATTTTCAGAGGGGCTGAGCACCCATAGCTTCCAGTAATTTCTGCTAGAAATCTCTGTACTACAGCTGATCAGAAATCTACCCACTGGAAAATGTTGATTTGACAAAATTGAAATATTTTGGGGGGGAATGTATTGATTTTCTCAAAAAAGAGGGAAATTATCATAATGTAATAATAATAATTGCTCCTCTCTTGATTCATTCTTAGATTCATTCTATAAGTGTCTTAAATGGAGCTTTAGACCTGATAAGAAAATAAGATGCAGCTGTGATATTAGAATAATAAAATTGTGGGGGATTAGCTGACTAAAGGGATTGGAAATAGAATTATAGTATCCTTAACCTTTGCTTTATTGGTTCTAATCCAGTTCAGATTAACACTAGCCATCCAAATCATTACAGTCTGCTGGCAATTTAATGCCTTGCATGAAATGAGTAGGCGGATCTCAGCTCAGTTCTTACTGGACAAGTGTGCGCAGCAAAAAATCACAGTCCCCATTTGCAGTAACTGGTCCCTTGTGAGGTCAAAAATTGAATGGCAGGAAGACTGACTTACCCACTCATTCTTAAAAATGGTCCCTCTGGGGGGGGTCAAGGTTGAAGCACATGATGGAACAAAATGTGCATGTGGATGTGGGGGATTTGCACCCCTTCTATGCAAAAAGAGAGGCTTTTGTTTTCTAGGGCAGTCATTCTGGGTCCTTTTAACAGCACTGTAATCACTACACCTTGCAAAGGAGTAAATAAAATGAAACTTTCTTATTCAGGAAGATGACAAGGTGCTAAATACAAACTAGTGTGCAGGCACCTCAATACTCTTTCTTCTTCGGTACTAAAACGTGAATCTATTTACTGGTCTTTTTTTTTTTCTTTTCTTAATAAAGTTTCAGAAAAAAAATCTATATCATGATTCTTCATGAGAAAACCAGAAAAGCAAGGGCTAAGATTTCTTCATTATGCAAAGGAATTTAGCTGCATGATCTCTATTAGCAGTCATGGGAGCCATGTGTCTCTCTTATTCCTCATATAATTTAGGTGAGAACTCTGAAGATGGTGCCAGCCAGTAACAACACATCAGAAGCAAAATGGTTACTGGAGTTGTGATCAATGGACAGATACAATGCCAATGAAAATCCACTGGACCAGTTTGTTGTTTGCAAAGGAAGAACATTCTTCTGAGATTCCAATAGCCCATGACCCCACGAAATTAAAAAACAAAGCCTGTTTAAAAGAGAGTGTCTAGTAGGGACATATACTGAGACCTTAGGAGCTGATGAAAGCTGGCAGCCTGGTAGAAGACATCCTCCCCCGCCCCTCACCCTCAAAGTAGCTGCAGAGCCCTTTTGCCATTGTGCAGAATGGAAGACCTGGTGGTATTTACCTGGGCTGAACTGAGGTGATGACCTTACATCTCTATACTGTATTACACCAATGCATAATTGCCTAATTTGACTGTAATTTATCTGTCCCTGTTTGAGCAAAGGGAATATGAAATACACACAGACTATTACTCTTGTAACAGGAATCAGCTTTTTTTCTGGCAAACAAAATGAAAAATAATATGATGAAACAGACGAGATCTAATTACAGCTGACTGTACATTAAATACAGTTCTACTCTGCAACAGTCATTCGATATTTTTACATTTGCTTTATTCCTGTTATCACCAGCTGAATTCCTTTCTCCACAGTAAATCAGCTTTGAAAGAAAATGAGATAAATTCAGAGGAACATTTAAGTGAGTCTTAGGCAGTCTAAGTTGATATATCTTACATCATCTTTTACCTCCCCACCCACAATCCAACACCTTGTAACGTATGTCAACTGAGACTTCCTACCTACCAAAAAGAGTTTTAGGGAGATTAAACCAGGGATAAATTCAGCTCAAATTGAGTATAATGGAAATCTATATGGGGAAGGAGGGGTAGATAATCTAATTTATATCAGTTTACACATAATCACTTTTGAATGTAGCTAAAGCCAAACTAAAGCTAAGGGAGTCTAAGATGGTACAATTTATAGGAGTACAAGAGTTATAACAGGAAAAGCAACTATTTGGAAGTATAGAGAAGTGGTTAAAAGGTTAAAAGAGGCCATCCCTAATATGGATGTGAGTTTCTCAGTCTGACTATACACTTCGTGATGCATATTCCCAAACTTTTATATATCTGTGACAGAAAGTGAGGGCCCTACCAAGTCCTTGGAAAATGAGGCAATTCAGGCTCACATGGGTGTTCCAGGAAAGGGGCCTAAATAGTTTGTCCAGGAGAAGGAAGGGGGAGCGTGTTTGGGAGAATGTTATTCTCTGTGAGTCTATATTGAGAAAGGGGATATGAGGAATACTTTTGTGCTACATTTTAACGTTTGTTATCTGATTTTCTGTGACCCATTGATGAGTTGTCTCTGGAAAGCAGAGGCCCTGAGTGGCGTATCCTGTTTTGTTTTCTTTTACTTCTCCTTTTTTTCTTGCTTCACCAGCTTATAGCACCATTCTGTATTTATTCAAGCAGTAACTCACACCTTGTTTTTCACTCATTATTTAACCATATTAAAATTCATTAGTTTATCCCAAACTTCTGTAATGAGACTCAGTAACCTCCAGCTTGCTCTTATCATAAACCATCATTCTGGCTCCACTCTAACCCTCTTTGTGCTTTGCATTCAATCATATGTGCAGGTAGATATTTTATTTTATGACTCAAGAGTCGGTGGAGTTGTCTGAGCATGGAGGGTGGTGAAGAAAAGCATTCTTGTATACCATGGTGGTGGATGACATATAAGATCATTAGGTAAGTAGAAAAAACCGGCATCTGAAGACACCATTGAAAAGGGCATTGCAATAGTGAAGGTGGGAGAGGTTTGCCCTAGCACAGCTGAACAGTACATTAGCTGGTACTCCCTGCTCTGTATTATGTGGGGGTTGTAAGTTCAGCTGCTGTTGAAGGAAATGCTGATCCTGGACTGAGTAACTGACAGGTAGTGAAGAAGGAACTGATTTTTAAATACATGACACCTGATTCTCCTTTCACTTGCCTCAGTGAAGATAAAGGGTAATTACACTAATATGCTCAGTGTGAGAGGACAATCAGGCACTGCCCTGGAGTATTGAAATCTATGCATTTATTCTGTTGCTGATTTCGACTACTAACCAGGTACCCTCCTCCCCTCTTAAAGCCTTTTGCACTCACCTTTAAACACAAACGTAGCCAGGGCTCCAACAGAAAAGGGGTTAGGGACATGTTTATTCTATAGCACATCTATCAGCAATTTATGTAGATATGGTGGGTTACAGTTTAAGAAGCTACAGCACAGCAGACTTTTAACAGTATGATTTTCTATGAAAGCCAGTCACCTTCTGTTCTTGAAACTTTACTAAAGCGCAAACACAATGTGCCCAGATAGAAACAGGAGTGCTTTTCAACTGTTATGTGGTGGCCATTAATGTAGATACGGTACTATTATACAATAAATATGCTGCTACTGCTTACCATCACCCTTAATTGCCAAAGAAATTTAAAATATTTTGTGATATTCCTGTTTCTGTGAGGCTAAATCCTGCAATCCTTGCTCAGACTAAACCCCCACTGAACTAATTCAATAGACGTTTCCCTGAGAAAAAGAATCGTAAGCCCTTGTGAATACCCTGGGACAAAATCTATGTAGCATCACACCTCCCTCAGTGTCACTGGGCTCAGAGAAGTAGCATGGGGT
>ML675611.1:33525643-33641602 GCA_007922155.1 Mesoclemmys tuberculata
GGTGTGATTCAACACAAAACATTGATCCCTAATGTCTGATTCTGCTCTCACACCAGTTTTATGTTCTTGTAACTCCTTTGACATTATTGGAGTTACTCTTCATTTACATCGTTGTAAGGGAGGGCAGAATCCAGCACACATGTTCAGTAGTGGAAAGATGAAGATGAGCACTTTTACTATTGGTTTATCATCAGGGCTGGCTCTCGGACCACTGAGCGGGTGGATATAGGGTTTGGCATTTCTCTAGGTCATCATCACCAAAATTTCCTTTTCTTTCTCCCACCTAGTTCCACAATCCACCCAACAGTGTCAATTCTTCTCCCAAAAAGTAGTCTCTATTTCTGTTCAGTTGCATGTAAACATGAGAAAGAATCAGGTGAAAAGAAGCTTTTCAAGTGGTGAAGAGGGATTTGGGACTAGCTTTTTCCAAGTGTGTGCCCTGCTGCATATAGTGCTATTATGTTTGGTGACCTCCAACATAGCCATTACCAAAGGAATCTCCAGGTTACTATAGTGTATTGATCAGTGATACTCAACTTGTTGCTCTACTAAAAGAAACTCTTCAGGGCCCTGTGGACAGCTTTATTATTATTATTTATTAAAATAGTTAAAATAGGAGTACAATAGCATCTACAATGTGCTGGGGGCTACCTATGCCAGTAAGGAGACACAGTCCCTCTTCATAAAAGTTTATAACCTAGCTCTCATGAAGCCTAGTGCTTTCAGTAGGGCTCCCTTTGTTTTTCCTAAAAGACATGAGCCAACCCTGAGTTCATGAGCTGAAGATGCTCACTACCCTCTTCATGCCTACACTTAAAACCAAAAAGGGAGGTCCATGAGAGGGAGAAAGGAGAAACGGACATTGCCTCCCTGCATGTATCAGAGCTGGAACCAAGAATTGAGGAGAGAGTAACTAGCGTTAAATGGATTCTCAACAGAAAATAACCAGCTAATCACACATGTCTTGCTGTGTAGTCTATTAATCACCGCACAGACTTGAAAGCCATCATGGACTGAGTTTTAATCCTGGTTTTGACACTGACTTGTTCGGCCTGGAAATAAGGTGCAATTTTTAGCAGTGAGGACGATTAACCATTGGATCAATTTATCAATGATTGTGGTGGATTCTCCATCACTGCCAATTTTTTAAATCAAGAATGGAAGTTGGTCTAAAAGGTTTCTTCCTAATTCAAACATGAATTAATCCAGGAAAGTCCTGTGAACTGTGTTACACATCAGGACAGACTAGATTAGAACAATGCTTCCTTCTGGCCTTTTAATCCATACATCTACGCATCTATGAAATAACTCGGCAAAGGTCATACAAACCTTTCTGTTCTTCAGTTTCCCTGTCTGTAAAACTGGAAAAGCATTAATTACTCACTCACCATGGCATTGTTTCAATTTGTTCATGTTTATGTCATGCTTAGAACATGAAAAGCATTAAGAATAGCATCACTTTGTACTTGATGGAGCAGCAGCATAATACTCCCATAATCTCTACTCTGAGATTGTGTGTCTGCCAGAGATTCTGTTGGCTGTAATGTCTCTCACTGATTTAGATATTTACTAGGTATCAGAGTAGCTGGTAAAACTACAGTATCTTTTCACTACTGTATATCACTGTAAAATATCTGGATGTTATCTAGCAACCAGAGACTAATACCATAGGTAAAAATGACTATCATTTTGCTACCATTGCTTCAGAATTGATTAAAGCAGGTGAAAAGGAGGGAACACTATACTATTGGCACATGAAGGAACTAGTGTATGTAGTATTATATATATAAAAACATCTCAGCAAGAGATAACTGCATGTAATACAAAGCAGCAGCTCAAATAAAGGAGCTTTAATCAATGCTAAACCTGATAAGTAGACACTGGGAAAGGCTACATGGTATTAGACGGAATGAGAGGATTAGTGCTAAAAATATATAAAAAAGAAGCTAATATAAAGTTTTAAAATGCAGCCGCCAAGTTTCAGCCCTTGGATACAAAAATCTAATACGAGAAAGAGGAGATGACATTTTAGATTTGGTATTGGTGAGTAGTGAGTACCTCATAGAAGAACTGGTTGTAAGGGACAACCTTGGTTTGAGCAACCATGAGCTAATTCAGTTCAAACTAAATGGAAGGATAAACAAAAATAGATCTGTGACTAGGGTCTTTGACTTTTAAAGGGCTAGCTTTAAAAAATTAAGGGAATTAGTTGGGGAAGTGGACTGGACTGAAAAACTCATTGATCTAAAGGTGGAGGAAGCTTGGAATTACTTCAAGTCGAAGTTGTAGGAACTATCTGAAGCCTGCATCCCAAGGAAGGGGAAAAAATTCATAGGCGAGAGTTGTAGACCAAGCTGGATGAGTAAGCATCTCAGACAGGTGATTAAGAGAAAGGAGAAAGCCTACAAGGAGGGGAGGATGGGAGGCATTAGGAAGGAAAGCTACCTCTTGGAGATCATAATATGTAGAGATAAAATGAGGGAGGACAAAAGTGAAGTAGAGTTGGACCTTGCAAAGGGAATTAAAACCAATTGTAAAAGGTCCTATAGCTATATAAATAGGAAGAAAACAAAGAAAGAAGAAGTGGGACCTCTTAGCACTGAGGTTAAGAATAATCTAGACATGGCCAAATATCTAAACAAATACTTTGCCTCTGTTTTTAATGCAGCTAATGTTGAACTTGGGGATAGTAGTAGGGTGGCTAATGGGAATGAGGATATGGAGGTAGAAATTACCACATCCAAGGTAGAAACTAAACTTTAACACCTTAATTGGACTAAATCGGGGGAGCCTGAAGGGGTGGATAATCTCCATCGAAGAATATTAAAGGATCTAGCACATGAAATTGCAAACCCATTAGCAAGGATTTTTAATGAATGTGTAAACTAAGGAGCCGTACCATATGACTGGAGAATTGCTAACAAAGTTCCTATTTTTAAGAAAGGGAAAAATTGATCCAGGTAACCTCAGGCCTGTTAGTTTGACCTCAGTAGTATTCAAGGTCTTGGAAAAAATTTTGAAAGAAAAAGTAGTTAAGAACATCGAGGTTAACGGTAATTGGGATAAAATACAACATGGCTTTACAAAAGGTAAATTGTGCCAGACCAATCTGATCTTTTTTGAAAAGATAACAGATTTTTTAGGCAAAGGGAATGCAGTGGATCTAATTTCCCTAGATTTCATTAAGACATTTGATATGGTACCACATGGGGAATTATTAGTTAAATTGGAAAAAATGGGGATTAATATGAAAATTGAAAGATTGATAAGGAACTGGTTAAAGGGGAGACTACAATGAGTCATACTGAAAGGTGAACTGTCAGGCCAGAGGGAGGTTACTAGTGGAGTTCCTCAGGGATCGATCTTGGGACCAAACTTAGGCCTGGTCTACACTTACCTTCCGGATTCGGCAGCAGTCAACGGGAGATACACAAGTGACGTAAATCACTTGCGTATCTCCCGTCGACTTTGCTGAGTCTGCTCTGCGCACTATCCACACTGCAATGCCACTTACCAGGATGATTTTCCTGCGTCGATTGCTGGATCGATTGAGTGGGTCTACACAGACCGCTCATTTGATCCAGATCTATCGATCTGACGGCGGCAAATTTGTAGTAGTGTAGACCCAGCCACATTTAAACTTTTTATTACTGACCTTGGCACAAAAAGTGGGAATGTACTAATAAAGTTTGCGGATGACACGAAGTTGGGAGGTATAGCAAATACAGAGAAGGATCAGGATATCATACAGGAAGACCTGGATGATCTTGTAAACTGGAGTAATAGAAATAGGGTGAAATGTAATAGTGGAAAGTGTAAGATCATGTATTTAGGAACGAATAACAAGAATTTCTGCCATAAACTGGGGATGCATCAGTTGTAATTGACAGAGGAAGAGAAAGGCTGGGGTGTATTGGTTGATCACAGGATAACTATGAGCTGACAATGTGATGTGGCTGTGAAAAAAGCGAATTTGGTCCTTGGATGCATCAGTCGAGGTATTTCCAGTAGAGGTAGGGAGATGTTAGTACCGTTATACAAGGCACTGCTGAAACCTCATCTGGAATACTGTGTGAAGTTCTGGTCCCGCATGTCTAAGAAAGATTAATTCAAACTGGAACTGGTACAGAGAAGGGTTACTAGGATGATCCGTGGAATGGAAAACCTGCCTTATGAGAATAGACTCAAAGACCTTGACTTGCTTAGCCTAACCAAAAGAGAGTTGAGGGGAGATATGATTGCTCTCTATAAATACATCAGAGGGCTAAACACCAGGGAGGGAGAGGAATTATTTAAGTTCACTGCCAATGTAGACGCAAGAAGTAACGGATATAAACTGGCCACCAGGAAGTTCAGACTTGAAATTAGATGCAGGTTTGTCACCATCAGAGGAGTGCAGTTCTGGAATAGCCGTCCAAGGGGAGCAGTGGGGGCAAAAAACCTAGCTGGCTTCAAGACTGAACTTGATAAGTTTATGGAGGGGATGGTACCATGGGACAGCCTAGTTTGTCAATTGACTGATCTTTGACTACTGGTGGCAGATATGCCAATGGCCTGTGAAGGGATGTTAGATAGGGTGGGTTCTGAGTTATTACAGAGAATTATTTCTTGGGTGTCTGGTTGGTTAGTCTTGAGTTTAAGCTCAGGGTTTAACTGATCAACATATTTGGGGTCAGGAAGGAATTTTCCCCCAGGGCAGATTGGCAAAGTCTCTGGGGGGTTTTTCACCTTCCTCTGTAGCATGGGGCACAGCTCACTTGCTAGTGAATTTTCTGTACCTAAAGTCTTTAAACCATGATTTGAGTGCTTTAATAACTCAATTCTAGGTCAGGGGTCTATTACAGGACTGGTTGGGTGAGGCTCTGTGGCCTGTGTTGTACAAATCAGACTATATGATCATATTGGTCCCTTCTGACCTTAGAGTCTATTAGTCTATGAGATACATGGAGTAATGGTGGAGTATAGGAATAAAAATTGTTGCATGCTGGTTCAGAAAAGGGGTCTATCTATCCAGTATCCTATCACTGCTTTGTGGAAGGTACACGAAACCTCTAAGGGAATATTAGGTATAAAAGTTATCCATAGGGGATATGTATTTTAACTCCAGAGCAGTTAATTATTACTCAGGATATATACCAGGGGTGACCAAACTGTGGCTTGGGAACCACAAGTGGCTCTTTTACAGTTAAAGTGCAGCTCGCAAAACCCTCTACACCCCCTCATTATCTGTCTACCAGATCAGGGTGTAGAATATGGGGTTTCAGTCCTGTGAGAGGGTGGTGGGGCTTGGGACTTCTGCCGGAAGATGGGTTTTGGGACTTCTGCCTAATTGGAGGCACCCCCCTGGGCTCATGGCTTCAGTAGACGTGCCCCATGGGGTAGCTAGCCCTGACAGACATGCCCTGTGGGACAGAAACTCCAAGCCCTGCCACAGGACTAAAACCGTAAGGCCTGGCAGGTCCACTGCGGCTCTCAAACTTCTGATGATTGTGGTATGCAGCTCCGAGAGTCAGTAAGTTTGGCCACCCCTGATATATATACACATATATCTCATATATGACTTTGTAGTACTGTATGTTTACCTTCATGAATTTGGGAGAAAATGAAGGAGAGAGACAGAGAGAGACTTTTGCAATTTTCATCCTACCTATTGTAATTGTGGAAAATTTCATTATCCATAAATATACCTGATCCTTTCTTTGAATCATAAGGTCTTGGTTTCAATAATACCTTGTGGCAGTGAGTTACACAGCTTAATTCCCTATTGTGTAAAAAGTATTTTCAAAGTTTATTGCCTTTTGTTTCATTTTAATGTCCTTTGTTCTTGTATAATGAAAAAGGGTAAATTGAAATACTGAGTTTGTGATCTCTAGACCATTCATCATTTTATATGACTCTATTACATCCCCCCCCTTATTAAACTCCTTTCTAAAACTAAACATTCCTAACCTTGTAAATTTCTCACCATATCTGAAGGCAATTTGGATGCTTGAAGTGTAAACCAAGCCATTATTTGAGCCATAGGCTTCCTCATAAAAAGTAAGATTAATAGAAACCTTATCTTTCTACCACTGAATTAACTTTTTTGGCAACTTGTAGAACCATATATTTATAAATGACAATTGATGATAGTACGCTCACAGCATTACTAATCCAAAAATCTCAAAGCACTTTACAAACATGAATCAATTAGGCCCCACAATACCCTTTTGGGGTAGTTTAGTGTTATCCTTGTTCACAGAAGGATTAACAGAGATGGCAAAAGGTTAAATGACTTGTCCAAGTAAACTCAATGAGTCAGTGGCACAGCCACTTGAAGTAAATGGCAAAACTCCCATTGACTTCAGTGGAGCCAGGACTTCACCCGAGTTGTCTCAATACCTGTCCCATGGCATAACCACTAGAGCACAATCCACATAAGTGAATTTAAGTTTAAACATCTCTCCACTTCTGATGTATTTTCAATATGATGTTACAGTGTGTGATAAGCACTTCTGTGACAACTATATAAACTTTAGGCCAGTAGCTTGATTTAAAATGTATCAGTACTATAATCCATTAAATAGTTCCAGCGTAACATCAGCGTATTAAAGGGAATGAAACTGACAGTATAAAAACAAAATAGAATCAAGAAAACTATAAATAAAATCTGAGGAGAAAGCCAGACATCATTTCCAGCTATTTGCACCAAAGAGTATGATGATAGTGTACACAATTGCTGTACCTCACCCAGAAAAGCTTTGATAGGTTTTGTTTGCTTTGTAAGAGATTCATGCAAATATATTCTCTCCTATATTCTAGCAAATTTTAAAATAAACAAATATATTGTGAAGTTATTGCATTACTGTTCAATCACCAGAAACTGAAATCTACCAGGAAAGCTGTATTTTCCTTCTTCATGTAGCAACAGAGCAATGTAGGCTCGCCTTTAATATAACTTTTTCGCTCTTTCTTGTTTTACTTCTTTTTTTTTTTTAAACTTACTCATTTTATAAAAATTACCATTTACAGGCTCCAAACCACTCAGGCTCCCCCCATGTTTTAGAACTACATATACAAATCAGTTGCTGCTCGACTTGAATGTGGGGAAAACAGTGGACGTGATACACCTTGACTTTGGCAAAACTTTTGATACGATCCCCCACAGTATTATTTCCAGCAAGTTAAAGAGATATGGGTTGGTGAAGGGACTATAAGGTAGACAGAAATCTGGCTCAACGGGTAGTGATCAGTGCAGCCAGTATCAAGCAGAATGACCAGGGACTGGTCATGGAGCCAGTTTTGTTCAACATCTTCATTAATGATCTGGAGGATGGGGTGGATTGCACCCTCAGCAAATTCACTGATGACACTAAGGAAGGGAAATGGTCGATACGCTGGTGGGTAGGGAAAGGATACTGAGTGACCTAGACAAAGTGGAGGATTGGGCCAAAAGAAATATGAGGTTCAACAAGAACAAGTGCAGAGTCCTGCACTTAGGACAGAAGAACCCATGCACTGCTACAGCCTAGGGACCGATTTATGGAGCTAGACTGTTCTCAGTGGTGGCAGTTGACATAACAAGGAGCAATGGTATCAAGTTGCAGTGGGAAAGGTCTAGGTTGGATATTAAGAAAAACATTTTCGCTAGGAGTGTGGTGAAGCACTGGAATGAGTTATCTAGAGAGGTGGTGGAAAGTCCATCCTTAGAGGTTTTTAAGGCCTGGTTTGACAAAGCCCTGCCTGGGATTATTTAGCTGGGGTTGGTCCTGCTTTGAACAGGGGGTTGGACTAGATGACCTCCTGTGGTCCCCTCTAAACCTACTCTTCTATGATTCTGATTCCTTGATGCCCTTATACTTGTATGATAATACTGATCATATTATTCTAATTATATGCCTTTGCTTTTATAGCAGTTCCACTGAGTTCTTTTTGTTTCCTCCAAATACTCACAAGTATTTCAAACTCTGATAGTGACTCTTTTAAAATTTAACACATATATTTTTAAACCAAAAACAAAAGAATTGGTCATACTGATAGGCATATTTTCCCCATACATTTTTGATACCACCATTGACATTATATCTGGACAACTACAGTGCTTACATTAATAAGATAATGCTATTACTATTAAGAGTCTTAAAGAACAGCTTGGTTTGAAGGCATTGCATAAAGTTGTATGTGGTTATATAAAGGTCATTAGTTTTATATGTAGAACAT
Organism: Mesoclemmys tuberculata; assembly: GCA_007922155.1. NCBI lineage: Eukaryota > Metazoa > Chordata > Testudines > Chelidae > Mesoclemmys > Mesoclemmys tuberculata. The sequence goes on from ML675611.1 coordinate 33,533,843, forward strand.
TAAAAAGAACTGGAAACTCCACACATATGATTTTGTACTACTGTACGTTTACTTTCGAAGAGCCAGAGATGAATTTGACAGGAAGAGTATTTGTGAGAAATATAATACTATATAAATGACACTACGGTTCAAGCTAAGTTTATGACTATATAAATATTGATGTTATTAATGCCACCTAGAGTATGCAAGTACAATACATACCACCACATATTGTATATAGTGTAACAGTTTTTGTAAGTGAGGCATTACTGTTGCAATAAAATCTGTTTTAAAATGATTTGTTGCATTTAAGTTCTATGAGAGAAAGTGCAGATGGGGACAGGTGCAGATCTTGATTAAAAAAAAAGACCACCAAACTTCCCCATAAATGTATTGCTATACTATTCTGCAAGGCAATCTAACAATGTTGGATTTGGCATATCTACAACATGAGTACAATCTTCCCATCACTTGCATGTATTTTTCCCCCTCAAAGGGAATAGGAGATTGGGTGCTCATAAATGATGGGATGTTTGAACCCATGGATATTGGATTTGGAATATATACATAACAGACCATATCAGCTGGGGTTTGTAGAAAAACTATGCCAAAGGACTACATAATGTCAAAGGTTCTCATTATTCTCTCAATTACTCATACATAACTCTCATTGAAGACAAAAGTGATGAAGTTCAGGCATGGCTTTTTAAAGTAGGAGACCTGAATCCTGTGAAAATGTTCTGTCCTGGGGACCTCATTACTGTTATGCCAAATGACCAACATAGATTTAATCATTTTATCCTAAAATTATAGAAATTAAACTTGGTATGCCCACTACCCCAGCCCCTGCCATTCCAGCCTTGTTTCCAACACTTTCGCTAGTGCTTTTTCATGTCTAAACTTAATTGTGTCCAGCAATGGGATTTCCACCGGTTCCCTTTGGAGACTGTTACACAAATCTTACCATTAGGAAAATTATCCAGATATTCTGCTTAGTTGCAAACAGGTTGCAAAGGAAGGAAGACAGTGTTACTGTAGTGAACAAAGTCTTGATTTTCAAAGCTTCTGAATACTCAGCAGCTCCCTTTCATTTCAATGGGATCTTCTGGAGATCTAATGCTTTTGAAAATCAGGTTATATAGAGTCCTGGTGTTTTAAAGGGGATGACTTACACGCTTAATCAGGGCTTATCTATGGTGAAATATGTGCTTAGAAGCCTAACTTTAGACACCTGTTTGTGAAACTCTTGGCCAAGATCCTTCAAGGTCTAAATTATTGTTACTTATGGTATGTTGACAGTTGCTGAGAAAAATCCAGCACTGACCCTCTGGAAAATGTACATTAACATTGTACAGCAATCAAAATTAATGTACCTTTGATTTTTTTTTCTTTCATTCTGACTTTGGAATATGTTCTCTTCTCAGCATGTATATGTGTGCCATTAATATAATAGGCATCAAGAAGTGTATACTGTGCCCCTTATTCAATTGCTTGTGGAACTTTGCAGTGGACTTACAATCGTACAAATTACAAAGCAGACAGATTTTATTAGATGAATGCATTTTTTGCATATAAGAAAAAACATAAAGAACTCAGTGCCTTAGCCTTTATAATAAATTGCTAATAAAATAAAGTATTCACGCATCGCTGGTGCTTAGTTTTTAGATTTTTAGTGCATTTCATGAATTATGTAGGAGGTGACAAGGTCACAGTTAAAATTGGGAGAATAATAGATTCAGAGGGGTTTTACAATTTTCACAGCTGAGAAGGCAAAGTAAAAGTGCTTCTCGTTTTATAATTCCCTATAGAAGTCATAGACAGCATTACCTCATACAGGATAAGAACTCAGGGTGTGAAATCCTGACCCCATTAAAGTCCATTGGAATGTTTCCATTGACCTTACTGGGTATGTCTACACAGCTCATAGCAGTGAGTCTCCCAGCAAGGGTCAATAAACTCGGGCTTCCGGGGCTCAAACTAATGCACTAAAACCAGTGCTTTGAAATTGTAGCTCTGACTAGAGCTTGGACTCTGAAGCCTAGGGAAGGGAAGCTCTGTCTATACAGTTATTTTTAGAATGTTAGCACAAGCCCTGCTCACCCAAGTCTTTTGACACGGGCTGGGAAGGTCACTTCTGCGGGCTCTGTAAACATACCCACTGGGGCCATTACTTCACTCAGGGCCTTTGATTCCAGAAATCATTTGTGTTAAAAAATGAATTAAAAGTTCACACTTAAGTACTATAGTTCTGGTGGTCATATAAGTGCCCAGGCAGACAGACACTAATTACTGAAAATGACCAAATATTATATCTAATTTTAATGCAGGATCTGTGCTGTGCAGGAAGTGGAAATTCCATTTCACAGGAAATTCCACAGTTTCAAAAGTTGTTTTCATTCCAAATCGTAACAAACTCAAATCATTTTGAAATTTCCCAGGAAATCGAAATACTTAATTGTATTTTGACTTTAACAAGAAAAGGAATATTAAATAAAAAGTAATTTCAGAACAAAAAATAAAAATGTTCCATTCTGAAATTGTCCTTATCAAAGCACTTTTTTTTTTTCAAATTTTGTTTCAAAATAAAATTTCATCAAAATTGATACATTTCTACGGGAAATTTTGGTTTTGACAAAATGGCATTTTCCAGCAGAAATATGTTCTTTCACAAACTTTTCAACCAGCACTACTCATGATGTTAAAGCCGTGGGTCAAATTCATGACTTTACGGTAAATCTAAGGGAAATTACCTAGCTAGTGATATATGTTTTTCTCTTCAACCCCTAATAATCTAGGAGTTTGCAGCTGACCAGTCATACATTCATAGGGCCAGATCCTGCACTGCTGTAAATCAACATAGCTCCAAAAAGCCAATAGAAGTTTGCCAATGTATACCAACTAAGGATCTGGTCTAACGTATGTAAATTACAAAGTATTTATGCTAATATCAGATTAGTTGGGAATGATCACTGGAACTTCCACTTCTCCTGAGTGCAGTCAGACATATTCTAATTACTTGATTTACTAAGGGATAAATTAGAAACTGGCTGCTATATTTTTATGCCTTTCATGAAATTACTGTCTCGGTAAGGCAATGGCAGATACTACAATGCAATCTCTACAGGTATTACTTTTAGAGATGGAATATCCAACACTGATATAATTACTAGAGAAGATGCACCAGTGCATTAAGTTTTAGGTGCTTCAGATGGCAAAAGCCCTCAGAGGAACCCTTCAATACTCATTTGGGAAATTGTCTGTGGCTCTTCTCCTGTTCGGTCACTTGGCCATGCTGTAAGTATTAGGTTGGGAAATGGCTAGCACTGTAATTTATGCTTCAAACAAACAACAAAAAAGCTTGTAGGAACATAAAAAGGATTATCCTTTGAAAATACATTTCAATTCCTCCCATGTTTCTGGAAGGAAAATGTTTTTGATAGTCTATATTTTACCACTGTTTCATTTAATAATGCAGATCAACATTCATCCAGGGAGATCAGTCTGTGCTTTAATTCGCATTGTACGTCTGCCAGCCTGCTGTCTCTTCTTATGACTCTTATTATTTGCCAGTTATTTTGTGGACAGTGCCAGTAATGTCACTACAGTTAAAGAGCAAATTGGCATTTTTATGAGAAACCTAGATTTTTAGCAGGGGAAATGTAGTGGTTTCTCCCCATTTCAAACAGGCTTAGATTTGCACCTCTGCATATATTGAACGAATGCTTTCCAGTGAGATCTATTTCAGGGGGAACCTGGCACCATTTCGTGCAGTGTTACTTTTCCTACATGATAAAGAGCATTGCAAATCATGTGCGCTCACTGCAATTTAAAATTCATCCAAGGGGCCTGATCCTGCGAGCTGCTTAACATATTCAAAACCTATTAACTTTAACTGGAATTGAAGGTGCTCAGCATCCTGCAGGATTGGGACCCAGCTGTAGACAGAAGATTGGTTCTTCTGGTGGCTCTGAAAAATGAGTATAGGTGTACCATTCTCCAGGCTTATGGGAAATAAATTCAGTCCCTGGTATAAGCAAAGTCAGTTCAGCCTTCCGGACATGAATTCAGTCCCTGGCATAAGCAAACTGAATTCATCTGGATTAAATTCTCATGTACAGCGGTCTACACACACGGCAATCAATGGAATTAGTCTGATATAACTGCGAACAGAATCTGGGCTTGACAAAACAGGAGTTTTAAGGACATTGAAAACTCATTCTAGCTCCACCAATTAGTTTATGCTGATAAAGTGCTTTCACAATGCAAAGTGCTATGTAAGTGTTGAGGGTTATTATTATTATTATTCCTCTTTTAAGGTCTCCCTAGTTCTTTGCTGTGGCTGCTGGTGTGTTACATGAAGTCCTGCTCCCATATGCCACCAGCTCTCTTTTTTGCTTGTGCACTAAAAACTCCAGGGCAGTGAAGCAGCAGTTTCCCAGACACAGATTGTTCCTGAGGAAGAGTGATTGTGTTAAATTACCAGCTGTGAATGGTGCCTGCCCTTGGGTAGATTTATTTTATTCTTGTTATATTTTCTCATTTTCCTGCGTAAGGCAGTGCCTCAAGTACTCCAATGGCATAACCACCATACATCAGGTGGTACCTAAAAACTCCTTGAGAAACCAAACCTATTACCGAGCTGAAATAGTCAAGATGTTTGACCCAAGCAATGTGATAATTAGTGCTGCTCAAACACACAAACAAACAAAGGCCAATTATAAAAGTAAATATAGAAAAAAATTGCCAGAATATTCTTCCCCTTTTTAATTATAATCCAACTCTTGAAAAAAAAATCAATTTTCAAAAATCTGGTTTGGGTCAAAATTTTCAGTTTTTGATAAAAAAAAAAAACCAGAAAAATTTGTGGTTTTGGTTTCCATTGTTTAATTTAAAAAATGATGAAAGTGTCTTTGGGTTGAAAAGTCATTTTGCCCACACACACGCATGCCTGTGCACACACACAAAGTTTGTCCCTCTCTAGCAATAATGTTAAAACCAAAAATCACATCTGTGTGTAACCTAGACTAAGCCTACTGATTCAGAGCCTGATCCTGAAAGAAATCTATGTATAACTTTCCGAGTTCAATGAGTATTCGGTACACAAAGGGCATGCAGTGTCTGCCTTCATTTAGTAATAGGAATGACACCCATTCATATTTTTTGAATCTTTATAATTTTCAGCCTCTAGCTCAAACCTGAATGTCAGACAACAAGGGCCTGTAGTCTATGTGCCCAAATATCTAGACCCTGTACACAGCTTAAGATGTTTGTTAAGGCCTTTCTCTGCCTGGTTTGTGTCTCAGTATTAGCATTAGCTTAAATTAGTTTTGTTGAACTGAATATTCTAGGCTGGATAGTTACTTTAAGGCACAGTCCAGTCTTGTGCTGCTCGTGATGCTCAACTACTTTGCCCCAAGGGAAGCTCACGAAAGTATCATGCTTCAGGGAGGACCTGAGCACCATGGTTAAGTTAGGCTTTGTGCATCTTGCTATGCTTGTGTTCCTGGGCTGCTCTGTGACGCATTGCAGCAGAAGGGAATGGGATGGGTCACAGAGCTATGTCGTTGCTTCCTCTCAGCCCCCATTGAAGTGCATGGAGGGAGCAGTTCCTCTTCTCTTCCCTGAGCACAGGACTGCCCATTGCCCACTCAGGGGATGGAGGAGGATCCTTTTGCTTTAGGTCCCCTGTGTACCCTTGTGAGACTCCATTTATAATGTGATCCATTATTAGTACACATGCCCCTGACTACATCTCTGCATTTTAAAACATTGGTCACTCTACCAGTGAATTTTAAAAATTATAACTGAATAAATAAATAAAAACAAAATTAAGTATAGGTCCTATATATAAATAAAGCTTGAAAGCAATCAGTGCATTGCATTATCATAGGCATACTCATGCACATTGATTGGTTTTATGTATGGAACATATAAGCATCTCTCCTATCACCTCCATTTCTATTCCTCACAATATTTCCATCAGTATCTCCTATTCCAGCTCAGGGCTTTCACACAGCTCTGCCACTGCACTGCAGTCCTGATCTTCCATAGTGCTGGGTCTCTCCTGGAGACAGACTACTAATTTTTCTGTATTATACAATATTTTTCTGCTGTAGATTAATATCCACTATCAACAGAGATGAGATCCCTAAGCTCCTTTTTAATCTGTTCTTTTAGTAAAGATGTGAAATTTGGGGCCAGAATCTCCCCTCAATTATGGCTGTGTGAATTGGAAGTAATTGCACTAGCTTTGTTGGAGTTAATCTAAATTTACATCAGTGTAAATATATTCTGGGTACGGTTCCCTCTAGCAAAACTCTGGTTTTCACTTCTTTACCTTCATGTCTGCCCTTGTGGGACTTTTTGCCCTTATTGGGACCCAAAGTCTCATAGGATTTAAATTATATTGAGAGAATAATTCTCATCTGTGTCAGTCAGGTATTATGAGATAATGAAAAAAGTATTTAATACATATCATTGCATTCTCTGTGTTGCAGCGCATATGCAAAAAAAATGTTCGTTGTTCCATCAAGCAAATGTATACGTGCGCTCACGCACACACACACACACATACACATAAAAACTCACACTCTGAGGCAAAGCATATTGGTGGAAATTGCCTGCAAAGCAAGGAATTAACTGCAAGCAAACCAGTGAATTCGATTTTTAGAGCTAAGAAAGAAAGATTTGCCTCTTGCCAGATCAGCCCAGAGCTCTTCTTAACACTGTACATTAAGCCAGCTTTATCCATGGATCTATAAGTGATCCTGGATTTTCTTTTCTGGTGCAGCTCTCACACATGAGAAATGTTGGGATAGATAAAAATCACAGGTCCATGTAAGCAAATCTCTCATATGTAATCAGTATCTTTTTGGTAATAAATGCAATGATTTTAATAGTCAAGAGGTGCTCTGAATTTGGGGGATGGTAGAGAGAGAGAGAGAGACTGTACATTCTAGTTTAAAAACAGTAGGGATTCCCTACCACAAAATTGGAGCACTAATAATTACAGATGTAATTTGATGTCTAACTAATCATTCTATTATTAGGTCACTAGGTGTCTGAATATTATCCATTGCTCTCACAAATAATTGTGGGTACTAAATTGCACCCTAAATTGCAAGTGCAGGGAAGAGAGTCTTGACCTTAAAACTCTGCCTATGTCCATAGATCTCTCATTGTATATATTCATGACCCTCTGGATGACAGAATGTCCTTTGAGCCCATAAAAAATACTATAGTATTCTATTCTGATGGTCCAGGCACTGCAGTTGTACAAAGTGGCATCCGGATACTACAGTGATGAGTAAGATATAAGAATCTATATAGAATAGAACAGAATAGAATAGGACTTGCCTAATATAGCTACAATGATTTTAACTGTGACAGCAAAACACTATAGTAGTTTTTATATGAACAATATTGAATCAAACTGTCCTAATATTCACTCTGTTAGGTTAGCTGCACCTGGGATATCATTTGTGTCTGCGATGGCAATGGCCAACCAGTTTTTATCTACTAAGCCCCCTCTTCAGCTCCCAGTTAGCAAAGCCTCCTCTACTTTGCTTCCCACTGGTGTTTCATGATAGTTATACAAGTCCTGCCCTAAGTTCTAAAGTTAAATATTCTCTGGCAAAGTAGCAGCATTGCTCTTGTATGTTATTGACAGATGGATTATCTTTAGTACCATAACAGCAAGTTGATCACATGGTTAATATCTCTATTAGCCAACTCCAGTACCAGAATACAAATACCTACAGTCTTAATTGAACTAAAAGGAAGTAGCAAATCAGTAAAGGACATCTGCTATCTTTCCCCTTCCCAGTGGTGTTCCTATGGCAAAAGAAAGTATTTAATTCACTAAAACTGATCAGTTAAAATTTAATGCAAGTGCCAAATGTCTAGAGCTGCATCGATAAAACCATTATGCCTGCCGTCTTCTGACACAAGGAGATGAAGGTTAGACCGGTAAATTTTTCAAAGGCTTATTATATGCCCATGCTGATCAGATGCACCTGAGAAGCAAGACTCATTCGATATAGCAACTGAGGAGCATCTGAAAAATGTCACAAAAATGCATGACTTGTAAAGGATCTGGCGATTGCTATAAAACTGATATGAGAAACATGAATGAAAGGATAAATAGATCCCTCAGTAAATTAAATAACTAAATTCTACATTTCTGTCTGAAGCCTGAAAGCTACCCAGAGCAAATGATTAGAACAATGCTATAAAATTGATCTTAAATGTTTTCTGGTTCAAAAGTCCTAGTATCTGCATGGCCTTTTGAACTGGAAAAGGGTTTAAGCCTTCACAAAACAGACAGATAATACTTCTCACCATTGTGTTTAATGTGAAAGAATGATGCTATATTCACAACCCTTAAGTCTAAAGTCCTCTCTTTATTTAAAGGACAAAGAGAGCAGAAATAACGGCAGTAGAAACTTCCAGAATACATTTCCTCCCACTACAAATATACATCACTGATGAAGAAGGAAGGATGGTCTTGTAGTTAAGGAACCAGAACTGGACATAAGGTTCAGTTATAATACCATTCTTGAGCTACAGAAAAACATATGAACAGAAAATTATAGAAATTGTATATTGTTCTATTTTTTACTTATGCCTGGTGTTATGGAACACAGAATAGAAGACTTCTGAAAATCTGCCAGAATGCCGGTTTTTTACAAACCCATGAAAAGATTTTTAAAAACTACCCTAAGCTAAATTTTTGTGCCATGAAAATGGAAGACAAATAATAATGAATTGGGCATAGTATGACCAAGTACACAGGTTTCCTGAGGCACTGTCAATGCAACTCAGTTGCAAACCTGTCCTGAACTGTTCAAAGTTTCTAATTTGTAAAGTGGTTTTCCCATGTGGGAAAATACCCACTAGAGTCTTGCCAAACTCATTTCATTTGTAATTTATATCATACTGAAATCTGTATCCCATTGTATGAAGGGCTAGTGCATTAACCCACACAGTGCCACCTTTCCACTGGCTTTTTCCCCTCCCTCTTTGAGGGCTGTAGTAATCGAATCCTGGTGCTAGACTTCTTGCAAGATTGCCTGGCACCAAGTGCACATACATATTGTTCCAGATACTACTGATAGTCCTTGGAGAACACACAAATCATACAAGTGACATAGATTCATACTCACAATGAGTACATACATCAATAGGATACCCTTTCTCCTGAATGGTCTGTCCCTTTCTCCCTAGGTACCCATAGCTGGCATTGACATAAGGGGGAATTTGGACTGCATAAGGAAAGAGATCCTTACACATAGATTTAATCCATTGTATGCACCACTTTTCATCACTTCACCATGTTTAGAATTCAATGTCAGGTTCTATGCCACTTCAGCTGGGGGATAGCAGGGGGATAAAAAGCTCATAACATCCTTGTAGAATTTGATCAACGTTTGACCTACCAGGGATTTAATCAACAGGACAGCATGAAACAAGGAGTAACATGACAATACTATATTCTAAAGTGCATAATGATAACTTCCCTTAGCAATTTACTTATAAAGAAGAAGCAACTGCAAATTACAGCATCATTTTCATCATTTGGGACCCATTGTACTATCTCCAGCTTTCTTCTGATTTAAATGGAACTCTTTTCTATGTCAAATGAGAGGTTTAATCCAACAGAAATTTACCTGGCTCTAGAAAAGTAGATGACACATCCCAAATCATCAGGACCCTGAAACTTTACAGGTGCGAGATGGACTTTCTGTACACAGATCTCCCACATTTATAAGGAAAAATTGGGATTAATTGCTTCCCTGCCATCAGCCCCCTGTGTCCCAGATATTAGAGACAGCACTCAAGTAAGCATGCCTAGGAAGGGAGAATGAGAAGGTGGAATAGGATTGGGGTGGAGACAGAGAATAACCCACTAACATGGTACAGAGTCACTTCCGAAGTTAATAGGACCTGACACTGTGCTCATTCCTCAAAGGAATGGTTTGGGGGATTCTCACAGACCTTTCCTTCTCTACTGATTCCCTCCTTTTTTCTTTTCTTTTCTTTTTTTCGGGGATGAGGGAATGGGTGATTACCAACACCTTAAATGATTAAAATTGTGACCATTAAGAAAATCAGATGTACTTGTTGCTTGGAAAGCTGGTTGTTTCCCTCTGCGTTTCATACAGCTTGGCCAGTCTTCACAGATTACTCACTTTCATCCTGTTTTGCCTGGTCATTTACTAGTCACTTTCCCCTTCTGGCTCTCATCCTATACAGGCACAATGCAGCAGTGTTTGAGTTACAAACACAACATGGGCAATATTTAAATCCAAATAAAAAGCTTGTCTCAGTGGAATTTTAAATAAAAAAATGAACTATTTGTATTTTTCTTAGCTTTTGTAAAAATCTTGGGTTTTACAAAACCTAATTATGCATTTTAATTAGCCTAAAGAACTGTCCGCTTTATTCAACAGATCATTTCTGGTTGGTTGTCTCTATACACATAACTAAATACTTCCAAAGTCCTGTCTCAGACTGTGCCATGTAAAATGAGAGAGAGTGTTACTATCTAAATACAAACATAAATCTATACATTCACTCAGTTAGTGCAAGTGGATGCCAACTGCACTTCTTGAATAGTGAGGACTGCTAAGACTGCCATTTGTTCACTTCCAGGACACAATAAATTCTCTTTCTGCCTGGCATGCGATAGGTTAACAAAGATACTCTCCTGTCAAGTATGGTCATCAGTTAACCCAAACCTATATATATATAAAATACTTACATACCACCTTAAGATTCCTGATCATTTCCTCACCAAATATACACATAGTAGCCTATGAACTGAGATTGATATTTTATTAAATTCAGTTATGTTTGTTCTCTTATTAATATTTACAGAGGATCATCTGTCTTCAATTAGTGGGTTAGGGTGTGGGACAGCTTCTCTTGGTCAGTACATGTATAACCAAACCATCATCCTCCAGCTTGTAAAATGTGATTTCATATGAGATATTGGTTGCCTAAGGGAAGTTCTGGATAACAGAAACTCATAATTAGAATTCCAATGCGTTTGATCCAATACAGTTTCCATCAATGTCACAGAGAGATGAGTAGCTGTAAATTTCAGAGTCACCATTGCCCCTACAAACTGATTTATACACTTCCAACTTTGGACAAATGAAAGGCAAAGAACTCATACCAAAAAATTCTAATCAGACATCTCCTTATCTTTAGGGTGGCTGCAGAAACTTACAGTAGTTCAAGATCTAGCATTTTCAGTTGGTAGCACATGACCTACTTATGCTTATGCCCAATCCATCTACTTTTAATCAAACTGCCCCTTTATCTGTAAATCCCCAATCACAACATGCAGGATGTGTGGATCTGCTGATAAGAAATTTTTGCAGGAAAAGAAAATCTAGGCAGATAACAGTTTTATTGCCAGGGCTGCTGGCAGCCACTCTAACACCTCATTTATTCCAGATTTATAAAGGTCCACTGTGCAGATCTGAGGGTAGAGCTGAGCATTTAACTGCTATGATAGCAGAATGTGTACCCTCAAACTGTATTTGATGCTCAATATCAAGTTAAAAGGATATCGATCATATTATCCTAGTTTGAAATGAAAACAATTATCTTGTTAGCATTTAGGTTCCCAGAGCGCCTGATTCTCCATTCTGTTACACTGGTTTTATGTCTACATAATGTAATACGATTCCAATGGAAAGATACCAATGTGACATTGGTAGATTAGGGAGGGGGAGGAGACTCAGACACATTGTCTTCCAGAGGAAATGGTAGTAATCCAACTGTGTGAATCATTTAAAATTGTATTGGACAAAGTACTATTATTCAGAAAAATCCTGTATTGGCTGTAACAGCAAAATAGGGCAGAAAGTACACCAGAGAAAATTGAATGCATCTTTTCCATCTCTACATTTTGTGATTACACTACTTCCTATGTGACCTAGTCCAAAAACAGTTCCGTGGAAGATGTGAACTAATTAGTCTCCAAAATCAGAAGGAAATTAACTTGCCAAATGAACCTTTATAATTCAAATTCTCTTAAAGGGTTTTCTTTTTCCCCTATATATAATTCTGAATATACAGTATCATATACATGGAAGATTTTATTAAAACAGTTCATGGATAAAGCAATTAAAGCAACAGTATGTCAGCTGGTTGCTACAGAGATTATGAAAACCATCTGTAGGTGGTGATGGGAGACCCAGCACCGTTCACAGCGTTCAGAATACAAATTCAACAAAGAGAGATATCCTTTGTGTTCCTTTATTGCTTAATTATTTTCAAAGCTATATATTTTCAAAGCTATAATAGACACTTTTCTCTCTGAGTAAAGACTGTTATTGTGTTATACATCACTGCTAAAGCAAGGTGAAATTAATTTCATCAAAAGGTGAAAGTTATTTCTCAGACAAAAAAAGTCTGCTACTGGCAGAATGCATTTTATTGTTTTCTGCTGAACTTAAAAAACAAAAACAAAACAAAAGCCTCTTCATTAAGCACTATGGCATAAAGCCGGAGCCAGATATTTCAGAGGTCACTGTTGTGTATATACCAATTTGATACAAAGAGTTAAATGATACAGTTGGAAAGAGCTTTTATTTATTCATTCATTTATTCATTTAGGTGAGCTGCTAAGTTCATGCAGTGGTACATTGTATATCTATCTTCAGCATTAGATAATTTTGTTCTAGACTGGACTTTGCTCATTTCGTTTTAAAGATACTGAAACATATGCTGGACAATAAACCATTTTAAATGCGTAATAGTACATAAATGAAAAAAGTGAAGTTCATTTTCTATGAGCACTTGAGAGGGGAAAACGTTTCAGGTAACATTTGAGACATTTAAAACAAGACTGAATGATTCACAGAGGACAATTCTGAGCTAGACTAGATGACCTAATAGGTCTTCTCCATCTCTATCTTTTATGATTCGGTGACTAATACAGAGGCTAGCAATAGTAAATCAGTAAAGAGAAATGCAATGTCTTTGTGGAACATTAATATATTTGGTTGGAGTCTTCTAACTGTGTGATCCAGAGCAAACATTTGAGGTAGTAATTTTACACAGCCTTAGTCATTTCTTTCCAAGCTTATTATTTATTATAAAGCAATCATTAACTTTTTCAACTGATATGATTTAAGAAAGAAAATTAACCCCTTTGGAGCTTGTAAATACTCCTGAAGCCTGGTTAAGGATAAGGGATAAGACCAAAAGCTATCATTGGCCAAATCCAGCTCAGCCATTTCTTTCAAGGAGATTGCTCATGAAAACAAGGCAAACTGGATTGGGCCCTATGTAATTATCTCACTAGGAAGCTAGTCACAGAGATTGGCGTACCTTACCGCTGCAGGAACCTTTCAATGGTGGTGTAACTAGTGCTCATGCACAGGAATGCCTCAACTCCCAGCTAGAAGCAAAATTATGATGAGATGCTAAAATACTGCTGACAAATATTCTCACTTTTACAGATACTCCAGCTCTTTAACGAACAACATTTCATACACAAACTAGGCCACTACATCGAGATTACCAGTGAAAAAAATAATCTAGAGAGATTTTTGCAATCCTAAAGCCAGGTCTGTTGGTTAGGGATGTGGTATTTCACTGAAATACTTGTATAATACCTAGTGTGGACAGTTATATCAGTATAAATGTGCCTTGACCCAGAATAGGTTACTCCCCTGCCTGTGTGGGTACGTTTATATTGGTATAACTGAAGCCATACTAGGGGAATTGTACTGCTTTAGCTATCCCAATATAAAATCAACTTGCCTATGTAAGGAGAGCAGGATTGGGCCCACAGTCAAAGAAATTAATTGCGACATCATTTTTCATCCATAGAGTTTTGTTCAGCAGCACTCTCAATCATTTTCTACAGTCTACCAAGCCAATCATTAAAAGTAAGGCACATAAATCCAGATGGTATGTTCATAGTGCTGACCTGAGGCCCAATCCAACTAATATTAATGAGCGTTGAGATCACTCACCACCTAGAAGACTTGTGTGCATGGTTTAGAAATTTACAGCAAAGAAACAAATGCTTCTAAATTATGTTTCCTCATATTGTTGGGGCCGCTTTTTTACTTACAAAATCAATTTTTGACTTTTTTTAACTGACAGTAACTTTACTCAACCATGAGAGATTTTGTAGATTCAGGGGAGACATTTTGAATATATATTTATATATATATTGAATATATATATATAGGGGCTAATAACAGTATAACATTAATATATATGGTTGGAGTCCATCTATCTATCTTATTCCTTTTCTGTATTGTTGTGCTTTAACTGTTACTGCAGTTTGCTTTTCTTCTATGTGAAGAAAGTACAGGAGACTTAAAGTGAGGGAAATGTTTGTAATTTTCAGTGTGGGGCCATCTTATTCTGTGATTGCAACTGGACCACAATTTAGCAATCTATGACCCTGGGGATTGGGGTCTATGTATCTATATCATGCATATCGATATTAAATACTAGAACATATGCAACCAATTCTGTATCCCACACAAGTAACCCTTATGCTTGAGAGAAGTCTCGTTTACTTCTGTTGAACTATTCAAATAACTAAGAATTATTTGTGTGACTAAATGGTGTAAGACTGTGCCATTGGTTAAGAAGTGAAATATTCTCTTTGCTCTAACTTTCCCTATTGGTTTTTGAGTAAGCAGTGACATGAGCAGCCAACTTCAGTAGGGAATGACACCATTTTACAGTATGATCCTACTTCAGCTCTGCTAAACTGCCGATAATGCTTTCCATTCAGGGATCTGACATTTTCTGGCTTTGGTTAGTTAATAATAGTTGCACTGGGCAAGGTTCCTAGCACCAGCTTGCACAGGTACTGCTGTAGGCAGAAGTAACTGTGAGTAGAGTAGCTTTATGAGCAATAGCTTTATGAGCAATTTTTTTTGCGGGGAGAGGGAGGTATTTTAAAATCATGCGGCCTAATCCTGCACTTCTCACTCAACTTCATTGATGTCAGTAAGAATCTTGCCTAAACAAAAAGTGCAGAACAGGGCTGTTGGCTTATTTCATTCAGAGCCATCAGGTTTTCAAATGGCAATTTACTGGATGTCTGTCAGTCCGGGGTTTGTTTTATTTTTAGAGAATCCCAGTGAAATTATCCATAAAACTCAACAGCCTTTAGAATAGAGGAGAAATCAACAGCCCCACCCCACCCCACACATACCTTCTGGCCGCTTCCATCCAAATAGTTCTAATATGATACCATGTTGGGAAGAGGAATGATAAAAGGAACAAAGGATCCTCTCCTGCTTAACTTTTACTCAGGATTGGGCCCCACATGGGTAAGGACTGGCAGGATCAGACCCTAGATTATCATGGGCTTTTCAAGGTTATCACCCAAATATATTTCAAAATTATTCTTTTTGATTGAATTTCTGTGACTGTGGTCTTTAACCCGTAACTGTCAAGGAGAATTACTATATTAATTTATCAGTTAAGTAGCTGGCCAGTGATTAATAATTATGAAGGTGGCCTTTTGACTTGAAAGCCATGTCAGAATATCTTCTGTGACCTTTTAGTACTTCTGCTCTGTAAGGTCCAGATCCTGCAAAGTGCCAAGCAGCTCCTGTGAGATGCACAGCATCCTTCGCTTTGTATGAACCCTTGCCTGAACTTCAACAGGAGCTGAAGGATGCTCAGCACCTTGCAGGATTGAGCCATACGCATAGGCTGATCCTACATGCCTTGAAATCCATGGGAGTTTTTCCTGAACAAGGTCTGCAGGGTCAATTTCAATGACACTGTTCTCTTGAATGAACCACAAGGTCTGCACACTTATATAAACACATCCTTGCATTAAACTAAGTTAAAGAAGGTTTCTTTTAAAATACATTAATAACATGGTTCCAATTTGAAGCAAAATATCCCAAAGACCTTTAAAGCAGCAGAACTACAAGCACAAGATGTCTTTTTCTTTAAAAAAAAAAGATGTTTACAGAACTCTTTATGCATCATTAAGTTTTCTGGAATCATGACCATAGCATGATGGATTTGTTTGAAAAGGTTGCTGGTGTTTAGTTTTGATTCACTTCAAAAGGGCATGTCAGAAGGAGGAAAATAAAGGCAGTTAGTTGCGTAAATCACAAGTAAAAAAAGAGAGGGAACATGAAGGTTCTAACAACTTTGCCATCAATTGAAAATAACAAACTTTATTATATTAATACAAGATTTTACTGTTTGATACAACTAGAATATATTTGGCTTAAGGGAGAATAATTTTTGTTTAAAATATTTTCATAGGTGTAGTGGTTTTGTTTTGGGAGTTTTTTTGTGTGTGTGTCTTGTTTTGATAAACAGCTCTAAAAAGGAATAGGGTTTAATAATTATGTTAGGGTCATTTTTCTTTGCCAGTTAATTGAAAGGACTAGGTCAAACATTGCTAGAGGGGAAATAAACCTAGTGTCTTCAATATACTAATTGAGCCTTCTTTAAAATAATAACTTTACTGTTATATCTTTCTGCTCCCTTTAAATAAAGAATAAATATTTTCCAGAAGTAATTGCAAATCTGTATATTTCTAGTGCAGATATGAGCTCTTTTAATTTCTTTAGCTAATAATTACATTTTAAAAACCGCAGAATAGCTTCTGTGTAAAGACTGCATAAGGGGAAGGAGAAGAAAAAAACAGAACACCTAAAAACCACCATATTAACAAGCATTAATGCACCAAACACAATCTGGAGCATGGCAAACAACGTATCCACCCACCTAAGAAATGTGCTAATCTAAATCCTCAATTGCTGTTAACAATAATTAACAAAAATATGAAATATGAATGTGGACAGAAGAAAAATTCAAATTAGTATTGAGAAGCTGTGTTTAATAATTCCATAAAAGAGAACATCTGTTTATAAAGACTCCTTTTTCCTTGATCTCTGACATGTATTCATAATATAGACACAGCTGGATTTTTTTTTCTTTTTAAAAATACCCTGATACTATAAAGTCCTACCCTACAGTATATCTGGTCTGGGTATTTGTCTCAAGTTTCAGTTGTTATGTAAGCACTCTGGGGCAATAAAATTTCACTTACAATCAGCAGATTTTGGAGTAAGTATTAAAACATCAGATGAACTTCACTGCTTTCTTTATTGGCACTGGCCAGTACTTGATTTATTTATTTTTTTAACGCTAAACTTATTCTCAATGCTCTCTGGAATAGCTATCTAGGTGTCTCCTGTACTTTAAATTACTGTTACTTATTTGGAGTTGGGTTTGTTTTGTTTGTTTGTTGAAATACTTATTAAATTACATTACCAACAGTGGACATTACTTTAGAAAGGTGCAAGAAAGTTAGGTGACTTCTAGATACCAAAAAGCAAAGCAATTCATACACCGAGTTTTCAATCTACTTTACAGAAGAAAAGAGAGAGAAAAAAATGCACACACACCATTGATCCTACACTTCTCACAGATAGAGGTCACTAATGGACTGAATTTGAATCAGTGTGGTAGAAATCACAAAGTTATATGAAAGTAATCTAGTGAAAAATGAACTCATTTTGAGATTAAAGAACAACAGAGGTAACAAAGATGATTAAGAAGAAAAGCCTTCACCTTCATGGAAACAATATTATCCTAAAGGTACCCTCTTTCTAGCCTGTTAAACAGAAAGTGCAGTACAGGGAAAGCCTGATATTGTTGCATATTTGAACTCCTGCTTATGTTTGAGTTTGTAAAACTCAGTTCCCCTTTTTCTTTTGTTAAAAGAGATGGAAAAGTCAAACCTGATAAGATCCTACACTTTGGAGATCTGCCATTTTAAGCAATTCAGGACTAGCACATTCTTGATTCTGGATTGAAACTGCAGCCAATGTAATGCAGATTCCAACTGGGAGGTGTAGGGTTGCTTTAGGGAGATATGCCTTAAATCCTAAATCAAACTGTCCAATAGGTCAGGATATAAATGTGACTTGTAACAGGGGCTCAGATTAGATCCATATAGAGGCAAAACCAGATAAAATATCATCATAGGAAATATAGGGTGTATGTGTGTATATCAGGAGGGAATCTTTTTAGAATACCATGTGCATTCCAACACAATTCCTCTTGTTACAATCTTGGACTTTTGAAAGCTGTGACTAGTGTTCTGATTACAGATAATTTTACAAGCACTACATTAACACAGGGATTGGAATTGCTTCATTTACACAATTTCTGGCCTGCACCATCATTCTTTTAACTGCCTAGCTACTGAGTCAGGATGGAGAACAGCAATTTAAATATCTAATCTGCTACAAATGGAGAAGTTCAAGGTGAATACGTCCTATCATAGCCCCATAGCAGGGGCTAGTTGCAGAGATGTTTGCAGTGTTTTATTCTGGATTCCTTTTAGTATCCTTTTTGAGGGCAACATCAACCTGGAATAAATCAGTATTTCATTTATTTACTTTCTTATATAAATCTCTTTTTAAACTCAGTAATGGTGGTTTTCAGATGCATCAGTTGTATCTTGCTTGGTGATGTAGAACCGTGCCCCAAAGATAGTAATGCACACCTTGACTCTTTATTTCAATGAGAGAGAAAACGATTTTTTGGCACAGCACTTTTAAATTAATTTGGAAAAATGACAAAAGGCTAGTGTTGTTCCCCCTACACACACTTTCATTTCCATATAGGTATAGAGCCTTCTCACTGACTTTCCTCTGAATCCATGACTGAGTAAAAGGTGTCTTTGGGTAAAAACCACGTCAGTCAAGGAAGTCAGGAATGAGGTGTATGGGAGGTTTGTGGGGTTTTGGTTGTTTTTGTTTTCTCTGAGTCAAGACTGTAGGATTTGGCTCCACCTGTTAGATCAAGCTTGAGATCTATTAGATTTTAATAATTTGCAAGCTCTGAGTTAGGTGCAGTAAATAAAAGCCTGTGTGTGAGAGAGAAAGAGCTGTGACTCTCTTAGTATCTCTCCGGCTTCCCAGAAAATGCAAACAACCTCTCTCCCTTTTCTGTTTAGCAGGGGCTCTGCATGCCAAAAAGCAGCCTCTGAAGAAATCTAATCAGCACCTTCCACACACTGCACAGGCATTTACACGGATTTGTGCCTTTGACTTTACTAGCTTGCTATAAACCTTAAAACAGGTTTCCTCCATTACAATTAATTAAAAGCTCCTGTTGACTGATTTCCACTCCGAAGCGGAGGTAGATAACATATCTTCTCCCTTATTTTGCAGCTGATGTTTTGTTTTTTATCCTCAGACGCTGGAAAGTTTTTAAATCATCATGATTTTGACTATTTGCATTAGAGGCTGCTGTCTATTTGGAAGACTTGATGCAATTGTCTCTCTCGTGCTCTAACTCATCCACCCACCCCTGTTCATGTCGCTATAGATAGGAATCTGCTGAATTCTGATCCTTGTACAGTTAGTTCCCTTTTCTCCCCTTGTCTGTTCATTTGGATTTTGTCAGGAGTGAGCAATCTGCTATCTCCTCTGAGCCTGACTCATCTGCTAAAGTTCCAGTTTCCCAAAAAATCCCTCTCCCCCAGAAAAAAAATATCAAATACCACTCCCACCTCCTCGAGATTATAACTCAGAGGATTCGTCTCTACTGATTTTCTAGGTGTTTGCTTTTAAATCTGAAGCCTTGTTTCTGTATCATGGAGAGGTTGGGGTGCATCTACGTGCGAGGGGGAGGGGGTTGTCTTTGTATGGATGTTAAAATGGTAGCGGACAATCTATGGTCAGTAAAACTATTTGCGATGACGATGATGAAAGCTTTGAGATCCATTCAAAATATAACCTGCTTGAAATACACCAAAGTCATGAAACTTACACTGAAATTCACTAACTGGTATAAAATAACCGAGCAGCTCTCCAGACACTTGTCACATACCATTCATAAATCTGTGTATGTGGGTGTCTCTCTCTCACACACACACGCACTAAGGAGATGGACGGTGATATTTCTAGTACAGAACCTAATTTTAACTTTACCTCCTTCTATTGAGTCGGAGGGAAATGGGGGAGGAGGGAGCTGCAAACTGCTAGGGACTGGAATTAGTGGGAAGGAAAAGGGAGAAATGAAATCCCATCTGTACCTGGCAGGGCTGGGAGTCCTTCTCCGGCACCGATCATAATCCCCCTCTGCGCCTTTTGCCCCCCACACCAAAACTTTTGCTGCAGCCGATGGCGCTTCTCCTCGGTGGCGGCGGTGCCGGTCGCCTTTGGCAGTATCCAATGTGGGGCGGGCGAAAAGCTGCCGGGGCCCAAGCCGGCCCTGCAGGATCCGCTTCCCCGCAGGCTGGCGCTTGCCTGTGCCTCCTCTCCGGAGCGATCCGTTCCCCTTCTCTCTCCTTCCTCCCTTAGGAGGCAGCGGATTCATCCTCCCCCTTTCTCCGCCAACGCGCAGCCCAGGGCGCTGGCATCCCCAGCGCACTTGCTCGCCTCGCTTCTCTCCCTTCCCTCCCCCTGGCCCTGAAAAAGGAAATTAAATTTCCAAAAATAAAAAAATAAAGGAAGGAGCCGAGGGAACCGGATCAAGCCTCGTGGTTTGCTCCGCTGCAGATGAGAGGATCACACGAGGAGAGGAGGCACCAGAGAGCCAAGACCCCGAGAAGTCTCCGAAGGCACCGGACACATATGTGTGAGTATCGCGCGCGTCTGGCGGTGTCTGGCTCGCTCTCTCCTAGTCCTGCGCTTGCTTTCAGCTGAGGTTGCAGCTGATCTTAGCAGTAATGATGCCTCAGATCTGACTCTGCCCTGCTAATGTGAGTCGTGCTTTTCTCTCTCCCTCTCCCTCTTCTCCCCCTCCCCGCCTGACACCCCAGGGAGATGTTTACAGTAATGAATTCAGTTGATAGCCATCTCTCTCCCCCTCGCCTGGAGTCCCTCCCACATTTCGAGTTGAAAGAATGCTTGGAAGGCAGCGCAGGGCTGCAAACTAAAGCTTTCCAAGAGGCAAAGTCAGGCGCCGGGGAGGGGGGGGGGGGTTAACCCGTCCCTTGCTGGAAGCAGTTTAGCAAGCGGTGTCTGCTCCTCACGGCTCCATCAGATTAGTGGCTAGGTGAAACCAACGGAGTGGCCCGTGTCCTAGAAGTGCTACTGTCCCCATGGCACAGTTTAGACCCGGGCTGATGTGCGCGTAGTTGTTTTCATTGCAAAGAGGGGCTCTCTCCTTGCAGCCTCCTCGCCAAATAGCTGTGCAAAAGAAGGTAAGACTGGCAACCTCGCTGAGGCTGTTTTTCGCAGAAGGAATGTGTTCCTCCAACCTCCCTAACTCCCTTTAGGAAGAAGCCACCGATTGATCTGGGAACGTTACTTTCTCCCGTCGGGAGGTGGGGGCTGTTGGGTAATAGCAACGGGAAGGGTTTGAGATACAAGAAAAGCCCGGAGCAAGTGAACCCAAGTGAAAGGTGCCCAAAATAACCCTCTACACCAACATGGCGTTATTTCACTGCACCTCTCTCCCTCCCTCTCCTCCCCGAACTTTTGTCTGGGAAATAGCAACCAAAAATTCAATCGTGCCCTTGAGGGAAGAAACGGATCCTTTTCGATCCTCTGCCTGATTCCCGTGATCCGTCACCTAGACTTTAAACCGGCTGGAGAGACCGGAGGATGTATTTGATGGCCACCTATGTCTTGCCACGCATAACAGATAAAGCCCGTCTTGTCCGGAGACAGGAATCCCTTCAGGTTTTTTTTTGGCACATGTTCCGGATTGTCTGCATTTCTTTCAGTGGGGGAAGAAGCCGTTCAGTAGTAAGTGCCTGGCATGTTCTAACAGGTCCAGATACACGCGGTGTTCTTTAATTTTGAAGAGCAAGTTACCATATCAGACTTTCCAAAGGCGGCGCGGTGGAGGGGCGGGGGAAGGGATACCTGGGAATGCAGGACCTAGACTGTGTTTTAAATTACTGGGGGCGGGATGGGGGGGGGGAATGGGCGAATGTGATCAAACCCATGTGTCTCTTAGTCAGGAAAGGCAACTGAAGCGCCTCGGGATTTATTTATTCAGTGCTTTTCCACTGCATGTTGAACTTGACATGTTCTGTTCATCTGTAGTTCAAAAGCGGAGCCGTTTGAGGTGGGTGTCTACATCTTCTCCTGAATTCCTTCGGGATCTAGATGACCCCCCTTTTCAAGAGAAGAGCGAATCTCGCTTGCTGTGGGATCTGACTCAATACATCGAGATGGCCAGTGTGGAGAACATGAACGTGTGTGTATTACTCGGTGCCCCTCTCTTTTCCTCACACACGCACGCAGCCTTTGCCTTTCCCTCTCGGCGCCAACCCTTCCCCGCGTTGCGGTGCCCTAAAGGGCGGATGAAGCGAGGCCACAATAAGAGCCCGCTGGAATGGCCGGCTGCCTAGACAAGCCGCGCTGAAAAGAGTGCCAAGCGGCGATCGTGGGCGAAGGCAGCCAGCCTGGGCTATCTCGCCAGGAACTTCCGCCCGCGCATGCAACAGCCAAGCCCGGCTTGGGAAGCAGCTGCGTGCACTGCCCCGCCACGTACGCTCTATTGCTCCGTCCACAGTAGAAGCCGCCAGCTACCGCCCCCGCCCCTGACCTTGCTCTTGCTTCCAGATGACACATTTCTCCACATGGGTGCCGCGGGCGAGGGGGGAGCCGACGCGGAGGCTAGAACATCCCACCCGTCCGTAGGGACCGGGGGAGGTGGAAGGAGCTGGCCGCGTGACGGCCCACACCCCTAGCAGCTTGGTTACCTTTTCGGCACGTGGGGTGGCAGGTGTCTGCTCCGGAGTCCCACAGGGATTCGTCGGATTCGGATCACACAGCATGGCTAGGGCGCTTGTGCAGCGGGCTCCGAGGGGAGTCCTTGCAAATCAGAGAACGCTGTAGGCCGGAGCGGGCATCGTCCAGGGCCGAAGGCAGGGTGGAAATAATGACTAATGAAGAGGAGGGCTGCCATCAAACCGCGTGCAGCTCGCTCCGGGGACTCAAAGTAGCGCCGGCCCGAAGGGGTTAAATCGGACCTAAACATTCCGGAGGAGAATGCACCGAGTCTTTCAGAGCTCGGTCCGGACCCTTTTTAAAGGGCTAGGGCCCCTGTTTGGGGGAAGGGTGGGGAAGCGGGCTTTTAGAGGTAATTATTTTAAAGTTAGTTTTGCTGGCTCACTGGAGCAAGGCGAGAGACGTTTTTCTCCGGGTGAACCCCCTACCAAAGGCTTAAAAAAAAAAAGCTATTAGCGGGTCTGATTGCGAGAAGGGAGGCTTGCTGCCCTAGTCCCCCTCGGCCTGCCCCCCAGCCAGGCGAGAGAGCCTCTCTCACAACAGCCTGACTTGGTGAGAGCCGCTTGATGTAGCAGTGCTGGAGCTCGCTGCTCTGACAGAGCGATCGCCTGCAGGCAGGTGGGTCTGGCTCCCCCGTCCCAAGTTGAGCTCCGAGAGAGGAATGGAGCGCACCGTCGTCCGTTCTAGCTCATGCACCAGAAGGCAAGGTGCACCTGACCCAGATGTTACCTGCTGTTGCGGAGGTTCCGCCTAGGGATCTCACCCAAACCCCACTGGGCCAGGGAGGTTGAAAGGAGAGAAGCTTGCAGAAGAGCTGGGCTTCTGCATGGTATTGTTGCAAGGATCATCACCGAGGTCCCTTTCCCCCCAGCCCCTCGTCCCTCACAGCTGGCGATGGTCGCCATCACCCCAGCTTCCTCTCAAGGAGAGGAAGGAAAGGAGCTTCCAGAGCGGCTCTCCAGCCGGTCACTGGACCCTGACACCCCACTGGCTGGCACGGACGAGCTGAAGCGGTTAAAACGCCTTTTTTTTTAAAAATAATGTTCTTCCCCCCCTGCCCCCAGCGCTTCCAGCTCAACGAGGCTGAGCGATCCTAGGGACGTGTGATCATTACTCACTGGTGACAAGCGGAGCTGCAGAACTCCTAAGTGAGTGTGGCAGCTTTCAAACGTGCGGCTGGCAGCGCACCTCCTACGTTCTTCCTCAAACGGGGTCTAGCCCGCCAGTCCGCGGCGTAACCCTTTGCAAGCCTCACGGAAGAGCTGTCGCAGGGGTCACCGGGAAGCCCCAGCCCATGCGGGGTTGCCTGCTGAAGGTCAGCACGCAAAGATGCTGGGCGTCTGTCTTTTTATAGCGTGTCAGTTTCTATTCTTGGTGGGCTTTCAAAGAGCAGGGCACTGACTCCAGGGGAGACCGTTTTAACTTGGAAGCCAAACATTTCTTCTTTGTGTTTGGGGACTTCGTGGATCCTCTAGGCAAAACAAACCCCTCCGCGATCACAGCTTTTGTCCCTGGCTTGGGAGAGGTATCGAACCTAGCGAGCAAAACTTTCCCTGTCCTCCCTTACTTACCCTTCGCTATTTCTCTCTCGATCCCACGTCTGGCGCTTTCTCCAGCCAGGAGCGTGATGGAGCCGAAAGTACGTACTTGGAAATATTACTCCATTCAAACCGCTGGCTTCACCTTTTGAAGGGTTATTTAGAGTAGTTGGGACAGGAACAAACAAACATACCCACAAGAAAAGAGTGAAAGTCTCTCACACGCGCGCTTCGCCAGTATTCAAAGGAAAGCTTTACCGCCATTCAACTTGAACCATGTGTTTTTCCTTCGGGGGAGAAAAGGGCATTTTTAAATGAGAGATAAGTCTTGTGTGAGCCACAAATGCAATCAAATGTGTGTGTGTGTGGGGGGGGGAACCTTTCAAAACGAAATCCCACCAGGGTCTATTCTGCTCTGAGACACTTCCGCTGCTTTGTAAAGCTTTAAACATTGAAGAAAAAGGGAAAGAAAGAAACACACAGAGAGAGGCATTATCAACGCGCTGCAGATTTGTAATGTGCATTTTCAACACAACTTTCCAATAATTGCCGTGTTCCCCTCTAAAGAGCCAACATCAGTTGAACGAAACCCATCAGTTAAAAGTGGCAAGATTCTATAAGAAAGTGTTTTCCAGAACTCCAAACAGATACTCAAGTCAGCATCTAATCTGCTGTTTCTTTTCATTAAGCCTTCAAAACTAGACTGGATCACAACACAGAAGGAAATCGTGACGTACTTGCCAAGGGATGGATCAAGTATATTTCCCTTATCTCTTTAACTTTGATTTAAACACAAAATCAAACAAGCCTTCTTGAAAGACCTTATCAAACACACGACATATTCCTGTTACAGTTATAAAAAAACCCATGGCATAAGTAGCGTGTTTATGCCGGATGAGTCAAGTCTCACAAACATGATTATCATTTCCATCCTCCCTCTTATGTACAAACAGGAAGCTTTCTAAACTCGAAAAAATCACACCTCAATGCCCAGAGAAGCTTTACAAAGCAAGACAAGCACAATGCTGTTGTGGAATTGCATGTAAGTCTCTTTGCTTTGCCAAGGTGGCAGCATAGCACAGGGTTAGGCTACTTGGAGGAACACAGGAAATATCAACATTCAAGAACACATTGTGGGATAGCTGACCGGTACTAACCTACTAGCTTTTAAAACCTCCCCCCACCTCAGTTTAGGCTTATTTATTTATTTCCCTCCTTTGAATTATTAATCTTGGTTATAGTCTGATTGCTTAGACCTTAAACAATGTCTTTTTTCTAAAACTGATGAAGCATTATTTTTAAACAAACTGCCTTATACGGTTGTAAAGGAAATCAACTGAAAGGAGAACACAGAAGCATATACTTCTTAAATTATCTGTGAGCATAAGTGGGGTTAGCCTAGGGCAATGTGCCAGTGATCCATACTAAAAGCTGACTAATGTGGTTACTTTTAAGAGAGAATGAAACACAATAACATAAAAATCAAAACAAAACAGCTTATTTTGCAGACATGGCATTAGAGTGACATTTGTACATTATCAGTAGAAGAAAGGGTAAAGGGAGCTAGAGAAATTTCTCTTCATTCAAGTTAATAAGGCTGCCACATAGTGCCCTTACTCTGGATTTCTCTTTGCAAACATTTTTCACACTCTTAGTATGTTCATCACAGTGTATTTCATTTACAATATCTCATGCACCTTCATGTCCCATCCCCAAAAGGTTTTTCCCAAGCACAGGGTTAAAGGTTGGGGAGAAAGGTCTCACTACTCTTAGATCCTGGGCTTCTTTAATAGTACCTAGGTGACATACAGAATCTCCTTGTTAACTGGTTAAGCACCCCAACCTTAATCAAGTATCTCCCCAATTTGGCCCATGCCCAGTGGAAGCTTGCAGACTGGTGAGTCACCCACAGGTTTACTGCCACTCTGCCACAGAGCTGGATCCAAAATCTGTTGAAGTCTACTCATTGACTTCAATGGGTTTTGGATCAGGCCCTAAATTCACAGGAGACAGAATGAGAAATTGGGACTATAGTTAGTTGTTCACCAATTTATGGCAAATAAAATAGGTGCAATTTACTCAATTGATCTGGAAAAATCAATTTTGCTGCTGTCAGTGTGTATATAGCCTGTGTCTGTGGATTGCCTTTGGACCATTCCTCGCCATCTCTTTCCAAAAGACACAGGCATCTGGGGAATTCTGTGGATTTTCTATTGTGTGGGCTAATCTACACTTAAAACATACTGCAGCAGCTGTGCCTCTGTAAGAGTGCTTGTGTAGTCGTGCTATGTTGATTGGAGAGAGCTCTCCCATTGAGATAATAAAACCACTAATAAAACCAAAAAAAAAAAACAGCTTTGGTAGTTATGTTAGTGGGAGAGCATCTCCCTCTGACATAACACTGTCCGCACTAGCGCTTATGCTGGTAAAATTTAAGTTGCTCGGGGTGTGGTTTTTTCACATCTCCGAGCAACAAAAGTTTTGCCGGCATAAGTGTTAGCGTAGACAA
Organism: Mesoclemmys tuberculata; assembly: GCA_007922155.1. Taxonomy (NCBI): domain Eukaryota; kingdom Metazoa; phylum Chordata; order Testudines; family Chelidae; genus Mesoclemmys; species Mesoclemmys tuberculata. The sequence goes on from ML675611.1 coordinate 33,560,593, forward strand.
AGCCTAAGGCTACCTATACACTACATCTTAATTCAGCATAAATTATGTCACTCCGGATGCGAATAAGCCCACCCCCGTGAGCGATGTAAGTCACACTGACATAAGCACCAGCGTAGATAGTGCTATGCCAGCGGGAGAGCTCCTCCCACCGCTCTCAGGGGCTGGAGTAATTAAGGTGGCTGGAGAGCTCTCTCCTGGAGAGTCTGCACTAGCAGTGCTACAGCGCTGTAAACTGTAGTGTAGCCATAGCCTAGACATAACAAGGAGGACGTTTCAAGGTTTTCTGTTTGCAGCTTCTTTGTTCTGTCTCGCCCTTCCAACAAAACCAGGAAAAAAGCTGGGCAAAGTCATTCTGAGATCAAAGTCTCCTGAAAGTGTTTGCTTTTATTTCTGTACATATTTAATTTAATTTAATTTATTGGTAATTGTTGTGGACACCTTGTCAAAGACTGTTGAAGCCTGAATAGGTATATCTAGATAGCATGTGATGAGAGACGTTAGAAATTAGACAGGTACCCAGACAAACAGATAAAACTAGACTCTAATACAAAATGTTATTTAAAAAAGAGGCTGGACAGCCATCTGACTTGGATGGTTTAGACACAACAAATCCTGCATCTTGGCAGGAGGTTAGACTAAATGACCTTTGTGATTCCTTCTAACCCTATGATTCTATGAATCTGTGGTTGATCACAGGCCCGTTACCCACTATTAATCAGCACAATGCTGACCACAACTTGTGCCCAGTTTAGCTCAGGACCAACTGCGGTCAGCTTCATGTCAGCTAATGTTGTTTAAGAGGGACTGTAGTGAGGACAAACTCATAGAGAAATTGCCAATCACTGGTGTCCATTTTTGTGCAGCAAATAGTGGATGTAAATAATCACAGGTTCAGTTTTGGCCATTAATTTGCCTCTGAAATTCAGGTCACTTAGTTATCTTAAATATCTGGCTTGTGGGGATAAGATGTTGGCTACGAATCAACAGGCATGTGAATTGCTCCTGCAGTTATTTATGTGCACGAAATCTCAAGTGAAAAATGGAACACTGATTAAGAACAAGATAAACATATGGCCATAGCTGAGATGAGAGAGAGAAAGAGAGCTTATTTGTTACTTCACTACATAGCATGTTGGAAGTTGGAACTGTAAGGAAAGCCCTTTCTCCAAGCTGAAAAATGGTCACTGTGGTTTTGCTGAAACAGATTCTTAGCAAAAGCATAGACATTCTTTTATCTATTAAAGTCAGCTATTGAATTGACTAGGGAAGCTGTCCATTTCTGCACTTTGATGCAATCTGTATCCATTCACAAAGCCATCCTGCACACGCCTACCAGAGACACACTCTACTGGCAGTGTATAGAACTGGAAAAAGAGAACTCCAATAAAAGTCACTCCACCAACTTCATTATGTTATTATGTGATCTCTTCTGCCTTCATCTCTTCTCTTTCACTTTAAGGGGAGAAGGGCTGGAAGACAGACAATCAATATAGATCTAGAAACAACATCAGCTTCTGATCAAAGCCATCTGCCCTATTTCCCAAAATGATCTCAAGAGCCTATTGATTCTAATTTTCTACTGATTAAAAATCAGATTAATTTTTACTTGCTTATTCATAGATTCCATAAGCAGAAGTCCTGCCTTCAATTCTGTTTCATTCAGGCCATTTTCAGCAGGTCTCAATGACCTTTAATATTTTCAAGGGGTCCATTGTTATGAAAGGGCCATTCCAAATGATTTAACAGGATCCATTATGCTTTCAGCTCAATAAACAAAGCAAAAGAGAAAAGTGCAATCCCTTTGAAAGTACATATATCTCTGCTTATGAGTCAAATGTTGTAACTGTGATACAAGCATTGATAAAAGCTGTACGGCTAGAATTGAGGAATAATGATTTTGATTCCTCTATAAGGTTGGGGGAAAAAATCACACAATACACTGAACTCTTAGTGGCCTGGGATATTTTGAATGTTCATTGTCCTTTTAAAATATTTTGTACCAGTGTTACTCAGATATCACCTTCTGAAGAGTCAGATAATACAATTACAGTAAGGGCTAGGATTGTCAGTGGACGTAGGCACCCAAGTCCTATTGACATTCAGTGGAATTTGGGAAACCAACTCCCTTAGGCTCCTGAAAACCCCCAGCCAATTATAGAAGAGGAGTACCATACTGCATCACATAAAAAATCCTGAAATAATAAAGAAACAAAACTATACCCTAGCACCAGAACATTTTAGGAGTAATGGATAGTCTAAAGCAAAATGACTGTTGATCAAACACCAGGGATTCTAGTGAAAACTCTTGCTTACACCGGTTTTACACTCCATTGACATCAGTGGAGTAATGTATGATTTACACTAGTGTAAGCAAAGGGAAAAGGCTTTATCTGTGCATTAAAGAATTAATCCCTATTTTCTCCCTGGGAAACTGAGTGGGTGATTTCTCTCTATGAGCTGAGATATCAACACAGGAAGAAACTTATTTGTCTTGGGAATGTCAGCGACAAAGAAAGAGACTCCATTTTGAGGGCAGAACGTTTGCTGCAGGAGATCAGAAGAGACAGAGGACCATGGTTTCCACAAGAATAAATTCATAGTATAAATTTTTCAATGCCTTAAATAATAGTTTATGTTCTGTTTTGAAACTAGGAAACTAGAACAGTTTCCCCAAACCTATCAGACACTGAGAGTCGTTAAATGTTTAACTTTAAAAAATTATTTTCTGTAACCTATTTGCTATAAAAGGTCCAGTTTAGGTTCTGGGGGTTTTTTTGTGTGTGCTTTAAGTGTCTTCTGCAGTTAATTTAGTTGGGGCAATGTATTGACGCGTCTCCTTCAAATTGGTACCATCAACTGTATGTTATAGATATAGTATAGAACCCTGTCCTGTTAGCATTACTCATGTGAATAATCCTATTGATTTCCATGGAACTATTGACACAAGACAAGCAGGGTTCGTTCTGTAATTTTTAAGAAATTTCTGAGATATTGAGATCTTTCCACTAGCTAGTGTCAAACCAGTATTCAGTGCCAGAGATAATTAACCTTGTGGAGCAGTGTCTGAAAGGGGAGAAATATAACTGTCATGTTGAAATCCATTCAGCAGGAGTCTTTTCTGGGACACTGCCTATTTTTGACAGAACACAGATGACATTTTGTGAAGATGGCGGATGTTTTAAATTTATGCTTTGTTTTAAAGAAAAATGTTACTGCAAAACGGATGGGTAAAAAAGAAAATCAGGCCCAATACAATAACAAGAAAGCATAAAGAAAACAACTTGACCATAAAAGAGCACAGATCAAGAATCTTTCCCTTCTGAGATGATGCCACTACAACAGCAGAGCACAGAGATAAATAAGCAAGAATCACAACATGCTCCTTCTCCAGAAGGTCCCTGTTCCAATTTCTATTACATGAGGGCAGAAAAGCATGTCAGTCTGCTGCAGACGGATCACCTGAAAGAAAAGCTAAAAAGCAAGCAGAATTACCAAGCAGATGGTATCTATTTGGCATCCTGATAAATTGACACTAAATTTTCAGGTCTTTGAGAGGATTCTGAGGTAATGAAAATGTCTTGTGAAACAATTTGTTTAGCTCCTCAGCAGTATAAAGCACCCATGTTACAGATTTGTGGACAATGAGGGATATCACAGTAGTCAACAGCTTTTCAATCCGCCTTAAAACAAAGAACCTGGCTGATGCACTGGTTTCATTTCTCTCAGTCCCAAGCTTGTTTTCAAGATCTGGTGAAGGAGAGTTTATGCCACTTTAATGGCCTCTTTATAGCCAGGAAGATTTTGCATTTTAGACTTAGGGGAACTGTTGATAGAATGAACGAGGTTAGAACTCTGACTAGTTCTACTGAACCCGTGAAACATTCATCACCCATTCAGGAAAATATTCCCTGATGGCAGAAAGATGGAAGGGATGTAGTTTAATGAGGTGTGAGTACTATATGGAAGTGGAAACACACTGCTGAAAGGTATGAGACTACTTGTGTTGATATTATGAAGAATATTTTGTCATTGATATGAGTCACATTTCTCATAATGCTAGTCCCATTCTTTAGAAGGACTGGGAAAGATGCTGTATTTTATTCGGCCTTTGGGATACCGAAATAATCTGTCTGTTGAGCAAACTCATTTACAAAAGCTTACCAGGACTGCAAGCTTAGAGTGAGCTTAATTAAGTTTAGGGTAGGCATTAGAAAATGATAATTTTGTCTCTCTTGTTTCTTCTTCTCTCAGTCTCTGCAGTTCTCAAACCCACAAGTCTCTGGAGAACAGCCTGTTCCAGTTTTACATTTTATACATTTGTTCAGTGTGTGATAGAGAGAGAGAGGATCATTATATTTAAAGAACCCAGTTCTCCATGTCAGTAGCACTTTTAATTGTTTGCAAGGATCACACACCATTATTATTTCCCATCACCTTGACCGATGAAAGACAGTTCTTATTTCAATCTGATTTCTCACCTTTAACTCAAAAGGACTCTTCCTTAAATATCTGTGAGTTTTGGCTTTATCTTCAGTTAGTGCTGCTTATTTGGTGGCTATCACTGCTATTAGCACTGAGCTATGGACTCATTTAGTCAAACATTACATACACACTGTGTCACAGGCAGAATAATTATTAGGAACAATCAGAAGTATACCCTCAGGATTAGTTGAGCTTTTCACTTGAATCATAAAATGTTCTTCCTTTCTTTGTCTTAGGAAGAAAAAATGCTAAGAACTTATAACTGTCCTTTTTTTTTAGGGTCAGGAGGAGGCAATGAAGTTGTTCCTGAAGAAAACTGAGCAGCTTGAGTATTGAATAGTTTACTGGGGACTTTGAGAGAGACAAAATAATGAGAGGAAGACAGGGAAAGGTTTCATTTATTTTATGACCATACTTTACACTCAAATTGAATGGTCTCAGGGCTCTAAGATGCAGTGGTGCCATCTCTCACAATTTTACCATGAATCTCATGATATTTGATGCTTATGTTAAAGCCCTAGTTTCTGGAGTCAGCTGATTACATGAGAATCCCAGCTCTCATTTTTAAAGACCTAAGTTTCTAGATCTCATTGCTCAGAACAGCTTAAAAATGAGAACCCTAGAGGCTCAAACCCCAGAAGGCAAGTAAAAAGAACCCAGACAATATTATTTTTAACATCTTAGTATTTTAAAGCCAATCTCATGATTTAGGGAGATGTGAATTGTAAATATTTGGACTTGCAGTTCTGCTGTTATCTCTGTCCCAGGTATTTCTCACTTATCATGGTACATAATCTGTCCCTGATTCTCAATTATTTTTCAATAGCCAGACAGTGTGCAAATCCAAATGCTCTGCTTCTCTACTACCTTCAGGACTTTCTATTCCTTCGCCCATGTTGAACATGGACACCTGAACTTTGGTAATCCAGCTGCCCCAAGATGAAAATCTTCATATTATAAATTAATTATATCCACAAATATTTCATCATTAGACAGTTCAGTATAATGAGAATTACCTGAAGATGCTGTTATGTTTCAAGTTGCAGGAGAACTCAGTTCAAGGCACTGAGGATCACACATAAGATCCATAAACCGTGGACAGTTTAAATCATGCCAGCACTATATGAGCAAACTCTCATATATGCCTAAACTCTCAGGGCCTGGCTTTTGCTCTTCCTTACACAACATTTACACAAATGGAACTCTATTACCTTGACTTTATTTACTCTTGATTAGGATAAATGATTACTGAATCAGGTCCTCAAAATTCTGTCCCAGAAGACACTGGGAAAGTTTCTTCTTTGGAACAATTAAAGTCCTAATCAGGAATTTAGAAAGGGCATCCTTAGGACATTACAGTTGTTTCCTGTTAATTTAGAAATGACCTTTCCTATGGAGTTGTACATCTGTAAGTGCAGATAAATGATGAAAATTTCTGTACTGGTGTAGGAAGGTGAAACTTTGTTCAAGTCAATGAAGCTGTGCTCATTTACACTAGGAGAGAACATAGCTTTTGCTAGCTCTGGTACCCTAGGACAGCATTCTGATATTACTGACAATAGCCAGTATCTAAAGTTTAAGAGGAATGTGCACAAAATCTATAAAGCACCTGGCTAACTGATTCTTGATTCTTTTTAAAAAAAAAAGAGAGCTAAGGATCAAGAAACAGACGTCAAAGAAACTGATGATCTTATTCTACTTGAGTAGCCAGCAAGGCATCTTGTATTTAATGGGACATGGAGGAGTTCTCTTTTGTTTTGCATTATTTTTCTAAATGCTCATATTTTGTGAGGCACGTGCGCGCACACACACAAGTGGGCTATTAAGATTCATTAGATATATTGATTTGTCTTTCTTCTTTCTTTTTCTCATCATTGTGTATCATTAATGAATGACTTGCCTCTCCACATTTTTTAAAAATCTATTTCCTTACTCATGTTTTATTGTGAACAAAAAGTAGTCTTGTGTCATGGAGGCTCGTCAAAGTCATAATTACACTTCTTTTGTCTGCACTGAACTGTCTGTCATCTGTTAGCATTTGAATGTGCTATATGTCTTCCTGCATTTGTCTGCATTCTCCTAATTGTTTACTGTTCCTAAATCATCCATTACTGATTGCTAACTGCTTTCTGCTCTCTCTGCCTTTATTTTTCCTGGTCTGTTATCAACACTGTTTGTAACCTTCTAGCTGTTCCAAGCCAGAAATGTTGGTGATGCTCTTTAATATTTTAATTTTGCAAATTTATTAAAAGATACTTGTTTATACTAATAACACTGATGTTTATCTACATGACCAATCTGCTAATGCAATCTGCAAAAAGAAGGGAGGAAACTTTAAGAAACATAAATCAGAATCGTGAGATCCCAGATCACACAAATACCTTCATGTTTTTTCCCCATGCTGCCCTTTACACATGAATCACCCTCTCTGTAAAGTGAAAACTTCTTTGAAATCCTTCCTTAAAACCCACTTCTACTCTGATGCCTATGATAAATTGTCAACTGATGGTTAGGGCCAGTAAGAAATTAAGGACTACTGATGTCATTTCTGATTCTGGTTTATTTTTAGAATTTATAATTCTGGATTACTTAGAGTTAATTATAAATATTTCATCTTGAAATCTGCTAATTGTCACATAAATGGTAAATGTAACCAGGTGTTATAGCAATGTAACACTTGTCCTCCCTCCCCCTTCCTCTTCTGTCCTTCCAAGTGTCTGTTACAGCACTTGCCATGTCTTGTCTTAATTTAGATGGAAAGCATTGTGGGGCAGAGGATCTGGGCGTTCAGTTAAAAATAAGTGCTATTTTGAGCTGCAATTTCATTGATATACAAACACAGGGAACATGTGTTTGAACAGCACCTAGCATAATGGAGCAGTTGAAGGCTACTGTAACACTAACAGTAGATCCATGCATCCCAGTGAAGTCAACGTGGGTTTTGCCATTTACTTCTCTGACAGCAGACCCTTAGTCTTGGGAGTCTTCATCTATAAAATGGAAATAATAATGCTGACTTGTTTCACAGGAGTATTCTGAACCTTTTTGTAAAGCAGTTTGAGATAATCAGATAGAACACAAAATGGGGGGGCAAGCCATTCTAACTTGAATGGCCCAGAACCTTGATGTAAACTGGAATCAGTGGACTTAGGCGCATTTACGCACTCTGAGGATATAGTCTTAAACGCCTTATTTTAACATAGACTTAAGCAAATTTGGCATAAGTCATTCAGGCTGACGTAAAAACCTTGGAATTTTACTTTGTTATAATAATACCTAGCTCCTCTATAGCACTTTACATCAGTAGAGCTCAGAATGTTTTACAAAGGAGGAGAGCATTGTTAGGGTTCAGAGGAACACCACAATATTCTGATGTTTCTCCAGCTAGAAGGTTACAGACCCCTTAGGACTGAAGTATTTAGCTAGAAATTTGACCAGAGCAAGTTTTCTTTCATGCACAATTATTTATTTATTCTTCTCTTATTGCTGTGTGGGATTTAGCTTTCTCATGGTATTTGGGGCACTTCTACATGGCATCAAGGAAAGCAGAGGCAATCACAAAAGTGAAGTAATGTTTATCAACTTAGCTAGATATTTTTCATACTTTGCAAAAGCTTTAGTTTTAGTCTATTTTGAATTATGGGCAAATGTTTGTACTAGTTCTTATTTTATCCAAACAAGTTTACTATATTTTATTGCCCAAAAGGACTATTATCAATCATATAATTTGCTTTTCAGCATAACCTGGGTGATAACATTTCAACCAATAATCCTTGCACTAAATTCATTAACATGTGATTGAGCTACAGAATATCTTTTAGAAAGATATCTGATCCTTTAGTAAACTGTTCCAATAGTTAATTGTCCTTAGTGTTAAAAAATGTCTTATTTCCAGTTTAAACTTGTCTAGCTTCAAATTCCAGCCATTATAACCTGTCATGTCTTTCTTTTTTTTTTGGAAGACTAAAGAGCCTTCTAGTATTTTTCCTCCATGTAGCTACGTATAGACTGTGGTCAAGTGGCCTTCCAACCTTGTCTTTAATAAGCAATGGAGATTTAACTCCTTAAGTCTTTCAAGGTTTTACCTATCCCTAACATCAATTTAATAAAACACCACACATTAGTTTTTCTCTTTTCTATCCCTTTCTCAAATTTTGTTGGCCACCAGTTTCCTATCAGCTAGCACTTCACCCACCCACACTCCCCAGCTGCCACTGGTTTTCATTTTCTATCCAAACAAGCAGAAAATAACACCTGCTATCGGTGCTGCCATTCTTTCATCCTCACTGCAAGGTGGTGAGTCATCACTGAGCTAGAGTCTGATTAAGCCACATGTCTGGGGCTCTGGTCAATCCACAAACCAGGTGCTGGTCTGGTGTCTGTGAGAGCAGGTATTTAAGCCTCAGAGGAGAAACAGTACTTTAATCTGCTCAGTGTTGTTTGATACCCTAGAGCTTTGTGTTGCTTGATTGTAACCTACTCCAGTCTTGTTCCTAATCTGGCTGCAGCCTAGCTCACAGCCCTGCTTTTACTTTGTTCCTCCCCTGCTTTTTGTGGCTGATCCTGCCTCTGACCCTTAGGCCTGCTTGCCATTGGTCTAGCTACAAGGTGTGACCATCCTTATTTCAGTTTGATACATGCAAAGTATGAAGAAAAGGTGTATGTACAGATTTTTGTTGGCCTAGGACAGGATATGGTCAAGAGATGACTTTTGAATTGTAGATGTTAGTACAATATTCTGATACCCAAATGAATCTCTTGCTCCATTTATTCCTTGTTGCTACATACATATTTTGTCTGTGAATTTCCACCTCTGGGAGCAGAAAGAGCACTGAGCATGTGGACACAGGGTATCTGTCAGGTGCCAGGTTTTCCTGCAGGAAGGAGCAGACACTTGGAAAATCCTAGAAATGGAAAGAAGTACTTAGACTCTGGTCACTCCACCTAGTTTCTCCAATAGGAAGCTAAGGTTGCCTCTGTATATCTTAGCAACTAAGGCCTTGTCTACACTAACAATGCTGACAACTTTTGTTGCTCAGGGGTGTGAAAAAAACCCACCCTGCTGAGCAACATACATTTTGCTAGCCTAAGCATTTGTGTGGACAGTGCTATGTCAGCAGAACACGCTGTCCCACCAACATAATAAAACTACCTAAATGAAGGGCAGTGACTATGTCTGTGGGAGAGCTTTTTCCTCTCAAGATAACACGGCTACATGAGTACTTATGCCAGCAAAATTTGTCGCTCAGGGAGGTGTTTTTTTCACACAGCCGAGTGACAGAAGTTTTGCCAGCAGAAGTGTTAGTGCAGACAAGGCCTCATGTAAGGGAAAGGCTTAGTGCCTTAAAAACACACCCTGAGATCCTTTGCCCTTGCTGAAATATTGCTTCACAGGATGTGTTCCAGGTTTAATGGCTCTGGGCTGTACAAGTGGCAGAGGGTATATCACAGTTGGGTACAAAATAAGTACCCTTAAATAGCCTAATATTGGTTCAAATCAGTTTTCTAATTGGAAGAATTAGCCATATGTCCCCTTAGCTATAGTATCCTTCACAGCCTCCTCTATTGTTTATGCCATATGCCAGATAAGGGAAAAGGTGGAGATCGAGGAGATTCTTCCACCCCCTACCCTCTGCTGTTTCTCCCACCTCAGTGGCGGATTAAGAATGAATATGCATCGACAGCCTTGTTCATTTTTTTTTATGTGCAATTTTTGTCTTGAGGTGCCTTTCGGAGGCATGGTGATTCACAGGGGTGTTGTGGTTAATGGGTGTACAGCACGGTGATTCACAGGATTGTTCTTGGTTAATGCGTGTACAGCACTTTGGGGATGGAAAATGCCAGCTAAGTACTGTCTGTTAGTCTTTTCCCATCAGTCCTGTGCTGCCTGCTATAGAAGGTGGTGCTGTTCTTCTTCAGACTCGAAGGGATCTCACCCTAGAATTTCAGCCCAACTTGCTGCAGAGTTCACAAAGCCAATAAGAAGGTAGCATCATGTTATGTAGTATGTTGTATATAAGATTAGGGAGCTGCTGCTTTCAACCTCAGCATGAATGGGTGAGTGAATTAGATCCATTGATCAGTCCCCTACCTTCCCACCAGGAACAAAGTCATTCTATGGGGATGGGACCAGCTCCCTGAGCACTTCCGGGGCAGGGAATAAGAGCCCCCAGTTCCAACTGCACAAGCTGGAAGGCTCTTCATTGCCTCCTGCTCTCTGTGCCACAGCTAGCACTTTGGCTTCAGCCAGCCTCATGCACAGCATTTATACTGCCATGGATTGAAATTTGCCAGTTTTCCATCCAGCCAATTCATTGCCTACTTCTTGTTGCAATTTAACGAGCTTGGCCAGTGCTTTAATCCATTCAAGCTCCTTGATTGACTTTTCTTTGCTTCCATTTGATTCCCCTTACAAGCTTTCGCCTCCTTGCTGCCAGTGGGTCAACTGTTCCATTGCTGCTGCTCGGATAACTGAGCCTGGCATTTGAGTCATCTCTGCTGTTGGATTAACTCTCGGCCTCATTATTAGTGTTAGCTTTGCCCTTTGATTTACTCATTGCTCCAAATGATCATATTCTGCCCCGGGTGTCTCGTCATGCCACCTTCTTTTCTCTTCTGGATCCTGATCTCTTCTCCCCGTTCTCCTTTCTACTGCCCGTTCCTCCACTTGTAATTCTGTACCCAGCTGTGTACCCTAATTCGGTTTGTATAACTAACGTCATAGAACAGGGTTACATGTCTAAACACTATGCAGATATAGACTACAAAATAAACAATCAAGGGAGAGAACAAAGCCAGTTCTCTTCTCTTCTCCACCTTAAGTTGTCATTGACGCCTGTGCAAAGTGAGCATAAAATGATGCCAGATAAGCTTGTGTATCCATGCCGCTCTCACCTTGCTGGGGTGTAGATGATAGCCCCAAGGTGCAACAGAATGAAGAGAGGTCAATCACGTGCCCTTGTCCAAGAAATCACATTTCCTTCTTTTATCTGTGTCCTCCCTTCCCTTTAAAATGTCCCTTTGTGCATTATCACCTGCGCTGTTGTTTCTAAACATAGAACATAAGAAGATGAGGCCCATAGGCTTAATCATCAGCTGTGCCTAGTAGCTGCTGAATTTAGGAAAGGGCGGAAAGTCATTGGTGGCTCTCGGATCCAGCCTCCAGCATAATTCAGAGCAGCTCTGTGCCTGGCTGGCTATCCCTGCAAGACTTGATCTGCCCAAAAGAAATTGCTGGAGTGCAGTGCATTCTGGCCATGCCACTTCCTGTCTGTGGTACACCATCTACCCTGAAAGTTGCAAGGGGTACGGCTACATAAGTTCCCTACCATGATGAAGTAATACCCTGTAGGAGGAATCTGGTGGCTTTCTGGCCCCTCTGTGATGTAGAGAGGTATCGAGGGGTGGAACCCTGCAAAGCTTCAGTGCTACACTGTAAATAATATTAAGAGGGTAAATATTCCCAAGGAAAAGAAAAGGGGCAAGAAGTAAATGGAAATGATTCACACATCCTTAAGAGGAAGTATAAGAAAGGGAATTTGAAAGGAAACTCAAAGGAATGAAAACCAGAATGCATGGGGGGGGGGGTGAAGGGGGAGGAGGGGAAGCTGTTTCATAGATCATAATGATCCCTTCTGACCTTATAGTCTGTGAGCCATGTTCATTTTGTACTTGTGCATTGGTTTATTAGTAGCCTTTCATTAGTTTGCTTTGAGAAGCACTTATTAAACTAGCAGTCCCCAAACTTTTTAGGTTGTGCCTCCCCTTATCCCTTTCATGCCCTCCTCCCCGCGCCCCCACCAGCTGGAGCTGGGAGCAGGGCCACAGTCAGAGGTGAGGCTGCAGCCAGGCACTGGGCTGAGACTGGAAGCAGGGTCAGGGGCTGAGCCAGGAACCACCATAGAGGGTGGGGGGCAGGGCCAGGAGCTGAGGCAGGAGCCACAGCTGGGGAGCAGGGCCAGAGCAGAGCTTGAAGCAGAGTGGGGAGAGATGGTGCTCCCTCCCTGGGAGCTAGTTTGGGCCCTGCTGTTCCTTCCCTCACATTCATCTGCACCCCGCTAGGGGGGTTGTGCCCCACAGTTTGGGGATCTCTGTACTAAACCGTGAAACAAGAGGACAGACCCATTACTTTTCAGAGTTTAAATGCAAGCCAAGGTTGTTTATCACCTCCTTTTGTAAAGCAGGAGTTCATGAAAATAATCTTTCTCTTTCTTCCATTCAAGCACAGACCCTCACCAACATGCACATTTACAAGCACCTTGAATACACTCATGAGATCGTAATACACACTGCCAGCTTCAACACATAAATAATACTGTCCCTCTGCCATTCTAATGCAGCCAGAATGAGCAAGATCTGTAGGATCAGGAGCTTGTTTATGAAAAGCCAGACACTCCTCTTCCCTCCAAAGCCCAGAGAGGAGTGGAGAACACTGGATCTGGGCAAACAAGGTTTGGGGCACAAAAGGAAAGGGTGCTGGGCTCCCTGGCATGTTCCTTCCCTTCCCCACACAGACCCAGCAGAAAGCGCTCCACAAGTGCTCAGTGAGGATTGTGCCCCATAGAGGGGTGCACTCGCAACAGCATTGTCTCCCGTTCAGTCTATGTTAGCACTTACCATTGCAGTTCTAATTTAAGGGGATTCCTCTGCTCCTGCATGAACTGCCTTATCCTAAACTCTGAGAGTGAATTTCGGGGGTGCTGGAAACACCGGTGCTCTCATGGAGGCTAGCAGGAGCCTGGAGATGGTGTGTAGGCACCGAGTCCATGAGGAGTCTCGACCCAGGGTGCATCATTGGAGATCTACATACTCAGTGGGCAGAAATCCCTGTCATCCTCAGGAGAGAAATACCCTCCCTTCCTGACCTGCCCACATGGCAATGATTAGTTGGAAACTCTGAAAGTAAATATTCATTGCGTTTTTAGTCCTCCTGCATGGGAATAACCCTCATTAGTCTGATATCTCACAAGCCACTGGGGCTAGCAATAAATGCCTCTCTGTATTGAAACACCGAAAACCCCTGGTTTCCTGGCAAGGCCTCCGCTATCAGGTCATAAAATTACATAACTCCAATGACTAGCTCAGGGTTCCCCCTATGTTTGGTTTCTGATAGTATTGTATTAGCCAGTTTCTTACCAAATAATGATGTCAGCCACTTGAAAGCTGGAATTGCCAGCTTACATAGGGTGTAATAAAGCTGCGGTTTCTTACCAGACCTGGTCAAAGTTGTTTTGTTTTTGTTTTTTAAATTCTGCAGACCAGGCTGCATGAATTATAAAATCTACTTAATCCACAGTCCCAGCAATACCTGATATAGAAAGTGTGTGTGGGGTATCCTCTTTCATCCAAGAAAAGGGTTTTATAGTTGATGGTGACATTATTTTTCAGATCCTCATATAAACTGAGCTTAACATGGCAAAGCTGTTGTCACTGGAAAGCATAAAGTTATGTTTTGAATAAGTCACTGATGTGTACATATTATATGCTCAGCCGACCTAACCACAGGCTGTTAATTGTGTCAATACTGAATGGTTTATGCATCTTTCAGGGGGATCACAGTAATATTAATTGTAAACATTATTTGTCATAGATATAGTGAATCGCATCTGATGAACGTACAGAATTTCAAAATATAAGAGTAAAAAAGGTATAGTATGTAGAAAGGCTAATGTTACTATGTGACTAGACATATATATTTACACAATGAAGAGTAATGGCCCATTGGGTAAATAAGATAAATTTTTTACAATGCATAAACAGCTCCTTGCTGTGTTAATAGGGAAAATGGGCTAATTATTACTAAGGTTGCTTAAATGAGTTTCCTGTGCATATTTACCTGGGAGACTCATACAGCTTCATAGATTACTGCAATTACTATTTGACCTCTTAAAACAATGTCGCCTTTAATTTCTAATAAGAAAGAGAAAAATTGGAAAACCATAAACAAGGTTTTACCTTCATTTCACTTGTTTGTTTAATTAAAGATAAACTAGCACTTAATGCACTTCACACTTCTAAGACAATGAAGCAAGTCCAATGTGTAAGAGATCCTGTAAAGTGAACCCCCCTCAGATAGAGTAAAACTCCCTGTATGGAGAAGCAGAATGTCAGCTTTCAGTCATTTCAATGCACAAGGTTCTGTTTTAAGTAAATGTACACTTCTCATGAAGCTGTTGGGGGGGGGCAGGGGATCTTCCCTGTGGGATGGCTGCACTTCAGGTTATGAATTTAAGGAACTGCTGCTTGTTGGGCTGAGGTAGCAAAGAAAACTCTATGGGGGATTGTGTCTTCCCCCGCTCTGGAGCACACAGCGGAAATCAGGATTCTTCACCATCCCTTCCATGGCATAACGTGGGTTCCCGTGTGTGACCATGTGCTCCCCATGTGTGACTATTATTTAACTAGCTCTGTGAGTAAGTGGAAGAGCATAGCCATGCCTCTTCCCCAGCCTCCTGTGAGTTAATTTGCACAATCCCAGCCTCCTGTGAGTTAATTTGCATCCTGGGAAAGGGCAGACTTTCTTCAGGGGCCAGTACTATTGTTGTGCCATGTGTTTGTTCAGGAGGGACAAGTAGCAGAGGGGTTTGCTCTCTCCCCACTTCCTGTGTGAGCCTGCAGTACAGCTCTGCACATTTTCTTCCCTGGTTTCTTAAGCAGAAGATCAGACTCGTTTATCATAATGGTCCTTTCTGGCCTTTAATATATGTATGGGGCCAGGTAGATTAATAGATTTTAAACAAGACCGGTGAATCTGCTGTGGTGTTAATATCACTGTCATCCCCACAGTCTCATTGATGTCAGAGGGTGTTCTTTCTGTGCAGGGATCAAAGGTAGTATGTAACTTTTATAGATCAAATATGTATGAAGCACCCATGTTTCAAAGAGATGGGTAGCTTATTCCACCTCTTTGGGTCTGAAATCCCTGAAGCCTACATCCCATAGATACATTTAGCTCTGAGCCCTTGAATATTATTGGACTGGTCTGACTTAAGGGCATATTTACAGACTGCACTGGAAAAATAATTGAATTTATTTGACTGGGAGTTTTGCCTGAGTGAGAACTGGAGGATCTGTCCCAATATATAGTTCATAATATCAGGCAGGGTTTCAGAAAAAGGATTTCAAGACAAGCTTGGGTTCAGCAAAAGCACAAAAGCGAGGATTTTGATTTTTCCAAGGCATGTACTATGGTGCTGCCCGGGTGAAAATGGTGCATAATTGTAATGTCTAAGAATGAATTCCATTAAAACTGAAACAAAATCTCTGCAAGGAACATGGGCTCTAAAATGTAACTTACACACGCTAAGGATTGTCATTATTCTTAGGCCTTTTTAAAAACATGAAATAAACGTTTTTCAAACATGAACACAGTCCATTCAGGTGACAAACTCATTTGTTCTGGTAAGTGTCCCTTTGAATGGTTTGGATTCATTATTTTACACATGGCACCTACTTAAGTAATTAGCAGGGATGGAATCACAGAATGATGCCCATCCCCTTTCTCCAGAGGATAGAATCTGATGCTAAAATTGTGGGGCACATCCCTGCTAAATGACAGATTTGTATGATTAAAAACTTGGTTCCCTCACAACCCCACAATCTTCCTAACCATAAAAGAAAAAGTGCCAAATATCACAGACAATTAAAGGTCTCACTTTTCCATGCATAAAAACAATTTCTCAATTTTATCCCACTCTGATAAATCTATTTCTCAGTATGTTTTAAAATTAATGGAGATATTCTGAAGGAAGATGGACAAGGGACTTTGTATCTCCTAAACACAAGTCTTTCGAAAGACTAATTAAATTTATTCTAGAATGATGGTGAAGCAGTTCTGTTGTTCACCTTCTCTGTGTATGGAGCAGCTTTCTTCCCTTCTCCCCCACTGAGTAGGTTCATGAAATTTACATCCCCATTTAATTAAATGTTTGCAACAATAATTGACCTTAGGAGTAAGTCATCTGATAATAAATAGATCCCATTGTTTCTAAATAGTTGTTTACTGGCTCTAAGGAGCTATTTATAATCTGGTAGCTTTGCTACTAACCTCATCAACAATTTGCTTAAATACATATCCCATTTAATTGACAGTGAATCAGATGTAGATTAACCAAAGTTTCAATGTATTCCACATCAGAAGATAACGTAAGCTTTTTTGGCTATTTTTTGAAATCCCTTAGTTTTGACTCTCAGATGACAGACAGGATAGAGAAACATTTTTTTAAAATCATATTTTATTTTTCTGGCTTTTTGAGTTCTCCCTTCCACTCCAAAAATAATTACATGTGCATCTCCATTTTACTTCAATATTTCAAATCAACAAGCAAGATAGTTTTGGCTGGTTGGTTTGATGGAGTACAGCAATAATGGCACTTGGTGATGCAAAACCAATATGGATATAACAAGCTGGTACACAAACTTAATATTCTCCTCTGCCCCAAAGATCATTTGTATACCCCTGCTTTTGTTTAAAATCTAAGAGCCCAGTTCAGAAGTGATGTGTAAGGCAGTGTAATTTAGGCCCAGTCTACACTTACCTTTGGGATTCGGCAGCATCGATGGGAGATATGCCGGTAATGTAAATCACTTGCGTATGTCCTGTTGATTTCGCGGCATCTGCTCCACAGACCGTCCACACTGCTCTGCGCTGAAGGGAACAGTGTTCCCTTCGACGCAACACTACGCCACTTACCGGGGTGGTTTTCCTGCATCGCTTGCTGGATCGACTGAGTGGGTCTACACAGACTTCTCAGTCAATCCAGAGCAATCGATCTGATGGTGGCGAATTTGCCGCCATCAGTGTGGACCCAGCCTTAGATTCCTCTATGCTCAGTTAGATGCCCTTAGACCTACTTACTCACCAGAATCAGTTAAAAGGGGTGTAAATTGGTGTAATTTACATGATGTGGAGCTGAAAGAAAGTGTAAGAAGTGTATTAGGTAAAGTGGGGGTGACCTTCTTTGATGTCCACCTCCTAATATTTAGTTGCTTTTCTTGCTATGCTTCTGGGCCCTCAGAATAAGTTACATCAAAGTATACTTCTATAGACTCCCTTACACTTAGCTAGACTCACTGGGCCAAATGCATAATGATGCGTAAGAAGGGGCCTGGAAGTTGCATGCTGATGAATGGGTGTGAGTGTAATAAGTAAGTAGATCAGTCTAAGGGAGTCTAAATAAGGTCTTTTCTACATACACATTTAATCATTATCTCTTGTTTTCAATGCCAATGTCAGGGAGGGTCAACTTCTGCTAATGTTGGTACCTAGACTGCAGCCACCTCAAGTCTAGGCCAGTTTTACAGATGGGGAATTGAGGCATAGACTTGCCCAAGATCACACAGGAAGTCTATGGCAGAGCTATAACTTGAACCCAAGTCTCCCATGTTCTAGGTCAATGCCTTAATTACCAGACCATCCTTCTTTACACACAAACATCATGCTGCTTTAATTTTACAGGTATAGTTAAAGCAGTACAGCCCCCTCTTCTCCGGTATGGACATAGTTGATATAACTATCTTTCTTTCTTTATCCTCTCATGCTGTCAGGTGAACAGGCTATCCACAGTCTCTGCCATTTATTTCAGTCTTGTGCTGGTTTGTTCTGGCTTCTGAGTGATATGTTGATGATATGGCCTCTTTCTCTGTTGTTCTGTGTAACATTTCTGTAGGTCATCTTCTTTTTCTTTTTCCAGGAGGCACCCATATTAACTCTTTACAAAGAAGTCATGTCGGTGGCATCCTAAAAGCATGTCTAAAATATGTCCATTCCTGTTTCTTTCCATATTTGATGTTTTATAACTATATTGGTTTAATTCACACTTCAGGTTATACCAATCCCCAAAAATACTTTCCTGTGTAAAAAAAGGCCAAAGCTTTATATAGACAATGATTTAAGAGTGTGTTGTTAGATTATGTTATCTAGCTCAATCCACTTAACACTTTCTAAAATTCTAGCCAAGACAAAGCAGGTTGTACGTTAGCACATGGTCCAGTAAAGGCTAGACTTCTCCATAGGTTTTAATTCAATCATCTTAGTATGTCTTAAGTACAACTTTCTTTGGCTAGGTTTACACTAGAGACTTTGGTGGTTTAGTAATGTCACTAAGTAGTGGGATTATTATTTATGTATTTTACAGCATATAGACAGTTTTAGAGCGTACTAATTTGTTTTCTCCTTCATAGAAGCATTAAAAGCCTTTGCATGGGTAAATTAGGTGTGTGTTTCTTCCATTTCCCTTATATCCAAGCAGTTCACATACATTAATGAATGGTGAAGATTTCTCTTTTGTGGAAGTATACCATGTAAAGTGAGTAACATTAACCAAATCCCCATTGCAAGCTTACTGAAGCTATCCTATGTATGTATTCGCCTGTGTATGTCAGATCTGTATGATTTCCTTATAGTTTGGAATCCTGTAAAGACTTCACCTGGGACCAGATTTTCAAAGGTATTAAGGTGGCTAAAGATGCAGATAAGCACCTAGTGGGATTTTCAAAATCAGCTAAACACTTTAAGCACTTTTGCAATTTTGGGCACCTAAGTATTTTTGAAAATCTGGCCTAAGGTGTTTATATGTTGATTTAATCTCACCCCTTTATCAAGCAGAATACTGAGCAAAGTGTATGTCTGTCCTCTTATAGAAAGGATTCCTGAGTTTGGGATGAAGACAAATATATATTGCATAAATCCACAGAGCCAAACTCTTTCACACAGCTGTAAATCTAGAGTATCTCTGCTGAAGTCAATGGAAATACTCCAGATTTGGAGCAGTGTAAAATGAGAACAGAATCTGTTCCTAGTATGTATTGCTTTAAATTTTAATGCCATACATTTGTCCAGAATCTAAATGGATCCATGTCTATATTTGTCTTTGGAAGCATATGACATTTGAGAGAGTGGTTCTCTCTGCCAACAAGAATTAAAAATAGCACATAAAGGTATTTAATGCAGAGTAAAATCAGATATAAATGGAGTATGAATACATCAGTGAACAACTCAGGCTGCAACCTCTTTGACAGATTCATGAATAGCTTATCTCCTTCTAATCACTGCATTAAGCACAGTTATTCTTAATGTTATGACGCTACTTAGACCATTGGTCACTGACAGATCTCTGAGTCAGATTCATTTGATTGTGTTTTTACTTTTCAAGGAAACAAATCTTTGAATGTTACAAAATATGAATAAATAATCAGCAAGCATAATACTATTTTGCACTTTTATGGCACTTATCATCCACAAATTTCATGGAACGCTAGAAAGTTGTCTATTTAATTTTCCCATTTATAAATAGATAAACTGAAGCAGAGAGATAAGTGACATGCTCAAGATCAAAGCCATTCAATGGTGGAGTCAGGAACTGAGTGCATTTTTCCTGTGCCCCCAGATCTAATCACTAGGGAATGGATCGTCCTCTCTCATGAGAAAACCCATGGAAGTTGTTTAGGAGAGGACATCTCCATGAGGTTGCCTTCACAGAGATTCCCTCACATTGCTCTATTGGGTTCACAGGGTCTGCCCACAATGACACTGAAATCTTCTGGAGATCAGTATCTGTTGGTGCTACTTACTCCTCCGTGCTCCTTCCATCTGTAGGGTGCTGAGGATATAAAGAGGGGACTGGCCCCAGATTACCCCCAGAGCTATGTGAATCTCAGGGAGGCAGTCCCCAGAGAGCTTTGTGCCCCTGATGCACTCCACTCCCCTGTCTTTAACTCCCTAGCAGCGTGACTTCATCTGAGGGAATTGGTAGAAACCCAGAAGGGGAAGCTGGTGGTAAGAGCAAGGCTCTGGCCCGTTCTGCAATAGTCAGCCAGAATGGGGAAAACTCACTCTACATCCTGCAAATAATGTCTGCAGAGTTCACTGCTGTGTGTATTCACAGCATGCTGTGCATACCCTCCTCCACCCCTCTCTAACAGCCTATATGGGTTTATAAGCCAGAATGTGGTCCTGAGGAAAGAGACATGCCACACATGTCACTGAGCCTGTTCAAATCCTTAGGAAAGGCTCATCTTTTGTACAGTAGCAATTTTTCATAGCTTAGTACCTCATCTGTGCCTCTTTAAAAACAAAATACCAAACACAATCAGGCCCTACTGCAGTGTTCTTGGCAATGGACCACAGACATAAATAGAGGCATCGACAATTTATCTTCCCAAATCAGTCACTTGTTTCTAATAGGATCCAGCACACTGGGTTAATGACAAGCAGAGTATGCTGCTGGATTATGATTCTCCCAGGATCAGGAAACAGCCTTTAGCTAAAGCAGCATTTCCCAGAGATCAGTCTTAACCTAAGCTGAAATTGTGCCCTTGAAACCAATGCGTGGACCTCCTTTTCCTCCTGGAAAAGTGGGTCAGCCTCTTCTGCAGCAATATCCTTCAACTGACCCCCCAAAAGGCACACCGTAGATCTGGAAATTTCTATGAGGGTTGTGCGTGAGACTGCGAAGGAGTAGATGGAGCTGCAACAGGAAACACATAGAAGTTATAATATGTTTCCACTGGAACTCTGCCCGTGTGGTGGGGCTTAGAGGAAATCATTGGGGTAGCCACACCCAGTGGAGTTTCAGATAATGGTGAACAGCCACAGAATCCAGAGCACAGGCTAAGCACAGAGCTTCTGTTAACATGGGGCCATACAGCCCCAAGATTCTTGTATCTACATATTTTGGGGGCCAAAGGCTGGCCTTTTTTTCACAGCAGACAGACCCTGCATCCTGATAGAAGCAGTCAGAGGAAATACCGCAGGCTGCCCTATTGCATAGCTCGCCAGTGTTCCAGGAGAGTATATCTCTGGTGTGTGCTCTTTATGGAGTATGCATATTCTCTGTGGAGTGGTTGGCCTTCTAACCATCCTTCCTTGCTTCCTTGGCACTGCTTGCACTCTGGAGGGAGAGACAAAGGGGGACCCTAGCAGGAGACTCAAATAGGCTAGCCTGTGTACAGAGTCATGAGGAGGAGAAAGATCCTTGTATGTTCCCCCTCCTTTGCACACCCAGTAGGGGACCAGTCATGATGTGGCCTGAAGAGAAAATGAAGGGAGGGAATTCAGATTTTGCACAATGTCCCCTTCGGTGCTGGCTCAAATGGACCATAGAGCAGATGGAAGCCTCTCCTTCCAGGACTAGCCTGGTACAAGAGGGAAGAAGCCCCAAAAAAGGAGTCTCAGGCTATTCTGGGGCAGAAAGGAAGAGGGATAGTGTAAAGAGGAGTGGCAAGAACGGTTCCACACTTCTGCAACAGACCACAGCAGTGATGCAAATTACATGTGCCACCTGCATCCAACGTGCAACAGAAAGGCAAGACATGCATTGCAGGGAGCAGCTGCAGATTTGTCCATAATTAGGATGCCCTGTTTCTGCTACACGTTTTATAAAATCTGTTATTCGGAATGTTTTAAAGAATAGTTTTCACATACAGATTTGAGCCTGGGGCTGTTTACAAACTCTTTGTAGAAGCATTCAGTTGGCTATGAAATATTCAGTAATCACGGCTTGAGCTTTTTGTCTGTTTTCTTGTTTGTCTGGTGGTGTTTTGGTTTCCTGACTGGAGATGACCTAGCCTCCTTTATAAATCACTGTATTTTAGGGTGAAAGTAGTGTTGTTTCTTGATTTAAACCAATCATGATTACAAACCTGAAATTCACTGTTCCCCAATATGTGTGAGTTCAGCACCAAGCAAATGAGGGTCCTGGGCCATGAAGTTTTATAACGATTAATTAATATTAAAGTGAAGTCATATGAAAGCTCATGAACAATGACTAATAAAGGGATTAGAGTTACAAGATACACATCTCTCTGCCTTATTATAACTAATATGAGGATCAAAGTAGAAGATGACAGGCCTGGCCAAAGTCCACCAGTGAGCACACAGGTAACTGATCATGTGAGCCATGTCCATTGGATCTTCCTACTTGTGCTAATGCACCCCATTGAATGATCCAGAAGCCCAAACTCATTGCTAATATGGTCAGGGTGAAAAATTCCTTCTTATCCAACATCCAGAGATTATTTAACCATTTCATCGAGCAAGTGTTACCAGAACTGTACTAAGTTCTTTGTCTCACACCTGAGGTCTTGTGAATGTTCCCTTTCCAGTTTATGAATCTCCTTACTCGTAAAGCTCTTAAAATGAAGAATAAGTGTTAAGAGGAAAAAATCAGCTGGAAATTTCACTGTGGCAAAAACAGTATCTAGAAAATTACTCTGAACTCTTGGGCTAGTAGAAGCACTGATGGTGTTACTGTTGCCAAATTCAGAAAGTAACACCAGAGACTAATCTCTGAGATCCCTTCTGTGGAAGAGGAAGATTTTCCTGGTAAGATTGTGCATGGTCAGATGGAGCTTGAACATCACATTTAAACAAAGACAGGCTAGGAATCAAATATCCTACTTGTCCTACTTGGCTACTTCCTTAAGGACAGAACAGAAACTGACTCTCATTATTTTGTTCTTATTCTGCAAGGGGCCTCTTCTGAAGTCCTCAGATACGACAGTGCTGGGTTGGATATAAAGGTCAGATAGAGACCCTAAATAGATATGTACTTCCTATCTGTCTATCAGAAAGAGACATTCATCATAGATTGGACGGGGGGGGACATCAGTGTTCAAATCCATCTGTGACACTAGCATGACATAGTGTGCACAGGTCATTTCACCTCTGCTTCACTTTCCCCAGCTCTAAAATGGGTGCAATCATTCTGACCTACTTCAAAGGGGATTGTGAAGACCAGGAGTATGTGCATCATGGAGATTAAAAGTACTAAACTGTATTATAATTTGAGTCTGGTCCAGGTGATTAGTAATTGAAAATTGTTGCCATTCACAGATGGGTCAAGTTCCAATAGTTTTCTTGAATGTTTTTCCTGTGTGTCTTTCAGCAGATTTCAGCTTCTTTACTGCTGTTGAACCAGCTCATGTTTTCCTTATCAAAGGCCTGATTCTGACCTCAAAATAGGCATGAAACAGGATTAACTCCTTGGAAGTAGATTGAGTCACAACTTGTGTAAAACTGTCTTGAGAGCAGGATCAGGCCTAAAGCCTTTTACCACATGATGCTGCACCACTGCAGAAAGAACTGTCTTGTGAGCAAGATGTGATCATGTGAGCAGAAAGCCACTGAAGTTGAGAGATTGTAAAATAGTAGTTGATTGATTGATGTTCAGAAAGAGCCCTCCTCCCATCTGTTGAGGATTCAGGTAGCCTGACCTTCATCCTAGGGTGTCCCTATTAATTGATTGTATTAAGTCGACTGTATTGGCTTTAGCTGATATAACTTTGGTGGTTTGGGTTATTTTAAAAAAGAGAGAAAGGGAAGATTATAGCCATTAGAGACAGTGGCTACTGTCACCTGCTGTGTGATCATGGTATTAATCTTCTGCCACATTGACCCATGTAAGGTGATTGAAGGCAGGAAATAAAAACCAGTCTCTTATCCCCACTGCTGTGTTTCACATCTTTCTTCCCTTGCTTTCTTTAATAACTGGGCACACTGATTATCCATCTTCACCTACATACTCCTGTCTCTGCAGAGAAATGTGTTTCTATCTCTTTACTCAAAGGCTGCAAGAACAGAACCAGGCACTTAATATTTCTTCAAGGGAAAACACCTTTATTCTTATTATATCTTCAAGGAAGTGTTTGCTCACTCTTCTTTATGTTGACCTTTCCCCTTTTGAATATTGATGCAATGTCTGGAAAAAAATTTGCTGATCATACTCGGTAAACAGAGGGGAAGAGAGAATTTCTGTGACGTGCCTAATAGTCATGCCTTTGGTGACAGAATTGTTAACAGTTGGGTGCACTGGGCCCATGAAACTGAAACAAGAAGTCCCATTGATTATTAATGAAATGACATGGCTGAATTTTCATCGATAGTTCAATCTTAGGGTCCCAGTGACAGTGTAAAACAAGGCACCCCGGCTACCCTTTTAGAATTTTCTATAGAACTCTTCTAACAATTTACAGCCATGTAATCTGCTGGGTGCTGTATATCTTTCTGTAAGCCATGTAAAATATGTTTAGTTAACAGGAAAGTGTGAAACATTCCACTGTGGTGTTTCAGCTACTTTACTTCCTGTTTTCAACTTTCAGATTTGCAGTCTTTTCCAGACATCCAAGTTCTTTTTCTCTGCAGAAAACCAAATTATATATATCAGGTTCTCTTTAAGGGTGAGGATTAAAAATAGCATCACACCGATGTTACACTTAGCTCTGATTCTGGGCCTGACTCTTCTCTCAAGCTGCTTTGATACTGTTGTAACTTCATTGACCTTATTGGAGTTAATACTCATCTACCCTGGTGTCAGTGAGAAGAGAATCAGCCCCTCAGCACTTCTGATTTCCATGAGCGTTCCCTCAGTGTCCTGTGCTGTAGTTTAGCTATGGAGGGAGGGGATGAAGGGGAGAAATACATATGGGGCTTTTACTGTAACTGAAGAACTTATCACTTCCCATACCAGTTGGTCACTGATAGCAACATAAAACTGGTGGTTGTTGTCTCACTTTTGTTAAATCAGATGCAGAAGGCTTATGTAGTCATATTGTGATAGTTTTCATTCACTCTTAACTTTACTAGGGCTTTTGATAAATCACCTGAATGTTTCTGCAATACTTCATTACTATTATTTTTATTGTTGTTATTACCGTAGTGCCTAGGAGCTCTCATCCTGGGCCAGGAACCCATTGTGCTAGCTTCTGTACAAACACAGAACAAAGAGACAGTGCCTGTCTAAGGAGCTTACAACCTAAGTCTAAGACCAGAGACAACAAAATGGATAAAGATGATGGGGAAGTAGAAAGAAATAATGAGACAATATTGATCAGGAAATGGTCTCAGCACACCACTAGTACTAAGTCATCAAACCCAAACTTTGGAGACAACAACTGAATCTCAGGATAAGCAAATCATATACAATCCTAAGGACTAATCCTTAGTTCCTTACTCAGAAAAATTCCCATTTACTTTAAGATCTTCATTAATGACTGAGCAAGGAATTCTGGATTTGGGCCAGATAAATCTGAGATGCAAAAGACTGACTGGATCTTTAGCAAGATTGTTCTTTGCAGTAAAATGCTTTGTCCAGTGTTGGTTGAAATGTTTAACTTGATGGGACTTCCACCAGTTCCTTTGGAAGGCTGATCCACAACTTGTTGAACTTCGCCACTAAGAAGTATTTTATTATATTTATCCTAAACTTTCCTTTCCTTAATCTTATCCTCACTAATTGTACCCATTTCCATGCACAGTGCCTCTCGTTGCCTGGAGTTTATACACCAAATACATGGAGAGTGAAAACAGGTTAGAGAGCCTTGGAGCAGTGTAGCATCCATTCCAACACTCCCATGCAGGTTCGTAAGACTAGCAGGGAGATTAATTTGGATAACATTGTCATACACTCTTGTCAACTCACTCTGCCTAAGTGTCAATTGATTCTGGCCAAACATTTCCACACAGCCAAAAGGGCTAAGTGCTGAAGAGACCTTCATTTGACAGTGAGTTGAAAGATAATAATACTTTCCACTTATAAAACAAGCCTCCTCTCAAAGCACTTTGCAAACATTAGGCCTGCTTCTCATTTATATTAGAGGTACGTCTACACTGCAATAAAAGCTGAGGCACCAAAACTCAGAGTCTTCATCAGTTGACTAGGGCTTGGGTTGTGCAGCTAAATATAGATGCTTGGTCCTGGGTTCAGAGGCCCTCTTACCTCACAGGGTCTCAGAGTCCAGATGCCAGATCAAGCCTGAACATCTACTCTGTGATTTTTAGCCCTTATGGCCCAAGCCCTGTGAGCCCAAGTCAGCTGGCCCAGGCTGTGCTGCAGGTCTTTTATTGGAGTGTAGATGTACCTTAAGGTGTCTTTGCTCTGACAGTGTAAAGGGGCCTTGCAGTGGGGGTATTTAAGCAGTGCAGTGGGCCTTAGTGTAAATAAGAATCAGTCCTATTGACTAATTAAGAGCCAGGTCATATCATTAAGGCATAGGCCTTTACTGGGGGGTTGTTCAGAGCCTCCCATCCTCAGTGAGGTCTCAGGGATTTACAGGGTGTCCTGACGTTCAGGAGGAACACACTCACAGCCGTATTCCTGAGGCTGATGCAAGCAAGCACTCCTTTCTGCAACTGGCACGCTCAATGGGTTAATGTGGTGTATGTTGGGTCATGGGCTGCTTCCTTCCTGTCCACATAGGGGTGTTTTGTAGTTACAAAGACACAAGCTAAAAGCAGTCTGTGTGCTCTGGAGAGGACAAATATAGCAATTGTGCCTGGCGCCTCTATGGGGGATGGTGCTGGGGAGAAGAGACACTACATTCTACACGTCCCTGGCATGCCCTTGGAAGGGCCAGCCAAAACCTGGTTTTCACAATCCCCTCTTCATGTATGGATTATTACCCTCTTTGTCCAAAGGGGTGACTGGAGCATTGAAAGGTTAAGTGACTTTCCCAATTTCAATGATTGCATCAGTGCAGAGCCCAAAATACAACCCAGGTGCCCTGATTGCCAGTCTTCTGTCCCCACTATACTAAACTAGATCCCATAGCAATGAGTAATGGGGATGTATGTACTGTGGAATTTGCTTTGAGATATATATATATATATATATATATATTCAAGTGTAATCTAACTGGATTTCAATATATTTTTAAATCAAAGAATCACTTTTTCTTCATTCAAATATATGGTT
Source organism: Mesoclemmys tuberculata (assembly GCA_007922155.1). NCBI lineage: Eukaryota > Metazoa > Chordata > Testudines > Chelidae > Mesoclemmys > Mesoclemmys tuberculata. The sequence continues at coordinate 33,587,763 of ML675611.1, forward strand.
CAAATGAAATTGGAAAGGCCATTTATAATTATCTTCAAATATGATTCACATGAACAGGCTCTGTTTGAAGTCACTGAGTCTCAGCAATAATCAGGAGCAACGTTTGAAAGGAAAATAGCAAAAATACTCATCACTCCAAAAATACGTCTCTCATGCCACTGCTATTAGAGGGCCAAAACCTCCTTGCTTTTAGGTCTGGAGGGGATGAAAGGAGAACAAGCACCAAACACGAGTGACTCGTAATAATATAAGATGACGAGAAAAGTCCAAGTGGCATTATCCTGCTGTCCCTTTACTGAATCTGTGGCAGTCTGTCTGTGAAAGATCAAGTGGCTCCATGGAATTAGGTAGAAGTTACGAGGTGGGGAGGGGCAGAGCTTGAGCCAGTTATAACAGTGTTAGGCACTGTAGAAAGCCCTAAAATAGGGAGAGAAATTGCTATTTTGTCTGCCAACAACCCATGCCCCCAATATCAGGAAGAGCTAAAGCTGATTTTGGGCTTCACCCTGCAGATTTTTACCAGAGGGGGAGTTGAAGATATTCAAAACTTCACAGGAGATACTGAGCACCTGCCTGGACTGTCCTGGCTCATTTGTCCTGCTCTACCTTGTCAATATCTTTTGGGAGCTGAGGGCTTCCCCATGTTTAGATGGAAAGGCACAGACTTCACAGCCGTGAAGGCTATATTCGTATAAACCTACACTCATTACAGGCACTATAGTTTAAAGGCATTCGTTACAGGCACCAATATGCTTCTTGCATAGGCATTAAACAAATACAGACATTAGTGAGATAGGTAGCTAAGACAATTAAAATAGAATCAAACAACCTAAAAGTAAAGCTGGTCAAAGAAAAGGGACACATTTTCATGGATTTTAATGTTTGGTTTTTTACCAGTTTTCTGAAGGTCACTGAGTGCCCCATTATTATTATCTGTGATTGTTTACTTTAGTCTCAAAGTTTGCCATGCTATGCTTTGCTCAGCTTTCCCCACTCACAATCACTAGCTAGAGCTTTCTTTCTAATCACAATATCTCCTGTACATTCTGGATGCATATTTTTTCTTGCTTTCCCAGTCTTTACTAGAGACACAAATTCCACAGCTAAGGAGTTGCCACCAAATTATTGTTATAATTTTATTATTTGATCTTCAGATGGTGTAAATCAGCCTTGCTCTCCCCATTGCAATGGAGCTACCCTGAATTGCATGAGCTGGGGGACAATTATCTAACCATGATCTCAACCAAAAAAAGAAAAAAAGGAGAAAGACAGTGAATAACATACCAGGATTCCTCTCTCCTGAAAATAATATAAGAAGCTATCCTGGAGTTTATTAAATTAGGATGCTCTCAGTTAGTATTAGCCTGCTTTATGTCACTATCACCATCTTTAATTCAAGGAACCGTGACAAGCTGTAAAAATACAGAGATGCATCCTGCAAGTGGGCAGACTGGAGGGTGACTAAAGAAGAGGTCAGGGCCACTGCTATTTGCTTAGGAATAGATATCCTTCTGTAACTGCTAGAGAGGAAATGATGACCAAGCAAGGTCAAAACAGACTCAGCTTGCATTAGGCAGCTGGGAGAGCATAGGTTAAACATGTGCTATCTTGTGCTATGCCGCATGCTAGAATAACACAAAGCATCATGGGAATGATGTATAGCTGTGATTAGTCAAACTAGTCCTGGTTCAGTACAAATTCCATCTGGGTCTGTCTGAGTTTACTCAGTGTTTGAGATAAGGAAAGATTATGAACCTTTCTACAAACCCTGGAGAAACTAGACACCTGGACTGAAAACACATGACATTAGCAGTAGTAGTCAATAATTTAGGAGCTTATCCTGCTCCCATGAAATCCAATGGGTGTTTTAATGTTGATTTCCATGGGATCAGGTTCAGACTCTTGGTTTCTAAATTAATTTTTAATCAGTGTGTATAAAAATACTGAACTAAATTGTGTTTGCAGTGTTCTATGCCCCCACCCTAAAGGCCTCAACTGCACAGCCCATTCAGTTCCCAGTGTGCTACAAACCCCTTTAATTAGCAATGCCATCCTCAGTCGTTCATGACATAGCTGAAAGTTTGTCTCTTAACCCAAATCTCACAAAGGATTGTGGGATATTGAGGGTCACAGGATGACTTGTTTGAGCCTCACAGATGGAAACAAACTTTGAGAAATATTGTGGTTTGTTTTTTAAGTAACTCTTCCTCTTCTTCCCATCCTCAACAACTGTGACAATGGGACAGTCCTTTGGATGTTCCATTTATGAGGGTTAAATGGGTGTTAGAATGATCAGTGAATCTAGTTATCTGATCTCTTGCACAGTTGTCACAGATTATAACAGGAAATTAACTCTTCGATTTTCTGGTAGGGAAAAAGTCAGCACTTCATTCTAAGCACTGTGTTATAGTAAACAACTGCCCAAAGTTTATATCCACTAGCTATTGCCATTGATTTAGGTTGTGACTTGAGCTATCGAGTGAAAAATTTGTTTTGCCATTGAGATGATCACTTTGCAGTCAGTTTCCTTTCCTGAATGGGCAGCAACAATCATAGGAACTTTAAGCAAACTGAAAGTTCATGAATGTTTGTGATGCTTGAAAGGCAAAAGTTTTGACTTTTAAGTTCTGTGAACCTATTGTTTTAGATTTGCAAAGCTGGTTAAAGTTTGCAGACCTTTTTTCCTTTTAATTAAGCTTAAAAAAAAAAGATTCAGTGTGGAAGAACAAACATGGATTTGATTTGATTTTATTTGATTTGATTTACACAAAGGCCATTTTACATAGCTCTGGCAGTGTAAGGGGAACTTAAAATGGGAGCACATTTGTTTTTCAATACTGAATCGCATTTAAAAAATCAAGTTTAAATTACAAGAAAAAACTTTTTTTTTGTAGCTAATGGAAAAAGTGTGGTATTTATTAGAGACATGAGCACTACACTCAAAATGTTTAGGTGGATTTGTACATTAAAGTTTCCACTCATTTTAAAAATTAACCTGTGCAAGTGGTAAATTGTCACCCATGTATGCAGCTGACAATACATATACAGTGTGTTGTACTTATGTTTGTAAGCACCATTGTGCATGCAGAAGTGTAATCAGCTTTTTGGGGGGAAAAATAAACAAACAAAGAATAAAATAAAAGAAGAGGTCACTGTGGAGAAAAACTAAATGAATTTTTGGAAGTTTTCACAGCCTAATCATTATTTTTGTGCAATTTTAATAAACATTGAGGAGATATAAACTGTTTATAATGAAACTGCTGAAATTTTTTTGAAAGTTTGTTGGAAAACTTTCCACAGTTTGGAATAATCCTGTGTAGAAAAATCAAATAAACAGAATGAATAGAAAATAGAAAGATGGTGTGCACTAATACTGTAATTGCTTTAGGATGAACATTCCATAGATGACATTTTATTGTGTTAGTGATGGAAGTTCAAACTGCAACCAGAGAGGCATAGCTTGTTTCAGGTTTAACTTTCTTTTTGATTTAATACTGCTGGCAAAACATGAAATAATAAGTCAGATTAAGCAAAAAATAGGAATTTTAAATGGAAAGAATATTTTACTGGACAGGTAAATCTCATTTGTCATAGTGTGATACTCTGTGTCTGAGAAGAACACCCCATAAACTCTGTATTCACAAGTGTCATTTAATTATGATATGTTCTATTCAAAGTATGCCTTGTTTAGTAATATTTTAAAAGTCTTGATCTGCTGAACAGTAGTATCCTGTTGAATTGTATGTGCTACTGTAGTATGTAAAGTTATAAAATATTGTTTCAAATGCTACTAGAACCTGTTGCAAGGTGAGAAGCTCCAACAAACAGCCTTTCAGGCACAGCATTGGAATGGCCAGACAGCATTAATGACCATCTCTCATCAATTCAAGAATAGATTCCATTAGCAAGAATTGTTTCCAGTGAAGACTTCACTGTAGAAAGCACATTCATAATGGGGTTGCTTGACCAATGCGAAGCAGCCACCTCCCCACATGCATGAACTGTTCTAGCAAACTGAAACAGACTATAAAAGAGGAGCATGACTTCATCACTTGGCTCCATTCCCATTCAACTGAACACCTGAAGAGTTGTCTGGAAGACAAAAGGATTTTGAAAGGGAGGAGCGGAATCCCACCTAGGGAACAAGGCTGTCTAGCCTACATTTAAAGAACTGCTTGTATCAACTAACCAGGGTGAGACATTGTTAATTCAGATATCGGGAGTGTGTAGAACTTAGGCCTTGTCTGCATTAGAAAGGTTCGTCGACAGTAGTTACATTGGTGATCAAAAAGCTCTGTAATTACACCACTCCAGGATCATAGCCAGAAGTGATTTTCTGGCAGGGCCTGTGATTGACTCAGGTGAACCTGGGCCACTTCCTGGTTCTGGTCACATGACCAGAAACAGGAAGTTCAGGAAGCGACTGGGCCAAGAAACTAAGCTGTGGGATGCTCCAGTTACCCTGGCAATTGGAGCTTTGGGCAGCTTAGTGATTCTCCACTGGTCACTTCCTGAACTTCCTGCTTCTGGCCACGTGACAAGAAGCAGGAAATTCGGGTACCAACTGACCGAAAACTGCCTGATGCTCCAGGGTAGCTTAAGCAGAGCATCAGCAGCAGACACAACAGATCAATGGGCCTGCTTTCAAAGTGAGTGGGTCATAGGCCACCCAGGTCCACGCATAGCTATACCCCTGCAGCACTCACACCCGTCCACACAGCACTCATTGTGCCGCCAAAGTGCATCCAAACTTGGTGCTCTAGTATTGACAGTGAGAGCAGTGCACTGTGGGAAGCTATCCCACTGTGCAACTCGTCATCTTTTGCTGCTAGGAATTGTGGGAAGGGGGAGAGGAATGCGGTGCAGAATGAGTACTGGTTCAACATCCCAAGATGCATTGATTTCCATCCCATCATTGATTGGGTTCCCAGTTGTGTTTCGTGCCATTTTTCAATGGCCCTCCATTTCCTGTGTGCCCGCCATCTCTATCAGACAGCATGGACCCTGCACTGTTCTCTACAATTTCTTTCAATGTTCTGAACATGTCACAGCTGGTTGCACAGCATATCATGAGCTCCAAATCAGAAAAAGAATCGAAGGCCCCTGACCTGTTCTGTGACATGCAAACAAACAGCACCGCATTACTGTTTTCATTCATGGAGCATCTGCACACTTTTTCGATTGAAGTTAGGCAGAAAAGCTCTACACATCTCATCAAGGTGGTTTTATTTTATTTTGTCAAAAAAACAGAACAGTTTTGTCGGTGAAGGGTGGAGGGGTGTGTCCACCAGTGGTGTGCACCAGCAATGTGTACACCATCACTGTTTTTGTTTTAAAAAGTCAGCTTTTTTCAACAAAATACTCTAGTGTAGAGCAGGGCTTAGACTGCGATCTTATATTTATTTCATTTGGTAAGTTCTTTTCCTCTCTTTATGTTTGCCATTTATAATCACTCAAACTCCTTTTTCTTGTAGTTAATAAACATGTTTAATGTTTTATCTTAACCAGTGTATGCTTGAGTGAAGTGTTTAGTCAAATTGCTCAGTAACAAAAGCTGGTGCATATTCTTTAAACTCTGAGAGAAGGGCAGACTGGATAATAATCTCCACTGGTCAGGCTTTTTGACCAGGGTAGGTGGTGTAGTCCTGGGCTGAAGAGCCAGCTGGAGTTTCTCTATTGTTCGTTCCTGATGCGATTGGCTGGAAACATTCATTGAACTAATAAGGGCAATAAATGTCAGGGGTTTGTGGCCTATCATAGCATCACAGGCCTGGTCCACACTTTCCTTCCAGATTCGGTGGCAGTTGACGGGAGATACACAAGTGATGTAAATCAGTTGCGTATCTCCCGTCAACTTTGCTGCATCTCTTCCAGGTGCCATCCACACTGCACTGCACTGACGGGAACAGCATTCCTGTCGATGCAGCGCTACACCACTTACCGGGGTGGTTTTCCTCCGTTGATTTCTGGATCGACTGAGCGGGTCTACGCAGACCACTCAGTCAATCCAGAGACATCAAACTGATGGTGGTGAATTTGCCGCCATCAGTATAGACCCAGCCACAGAGTGAGAGGGAGCCTAAGCCAGTCAGACAAAGGGCTCAGTGGTATCCCAGCTCCCAGATGGTATTCCCAGGGTTCTGCATATTCTCACACATAACTTCAAAGGAGAAAGAATTATTTCAAATTTGCTAAATCACTAGCATCCAATGTGATATTGGTTTTGTTTTATTTGTGCAGGTAAGCTGACGCAAGCATTTTCCTAGTAGTGCACTCTGTAAACAAATCCCATGTCTTCTTGAACCACCAGAGATGCTAAGATCTGAAGAATCAATTTGAAATGCCTGATGAAGAAATGGTGTGTTTCTAATTCTCTCTTTCATCTCCCCTTCTCTTTTTTTAATTGCTCTGGCACAGGAGCAGTCTGAATTCTGTGTGGAGATGCAGAGTGAAATTCCTGAAAGAACTAATAGAGTTGGTTGGAGAAATTTCAGTGGAGCATTGGAGCATGTGGTTCCATCGAAATCAAAATGATGTGCAAAATTGAATTGATTTCACCAGTATTTTGTTTTGGGAAAAAAACCATCCCATTTTGACATATTCAGAACAAACATTCTAATTTTTCATTTTGAAACAACTTTTCACTTAGAATGTTTCTAACTTTTGTCATATATTTTGAAAAATGCTTAAAATAAATGTAGTGAAACACGTCTTAAGCATCTACTCAAGAGATCTACTTGAGATCAGCATAATCAGTTTTTTAAGGGAGGTGGAGCAGAATTTCAGTTCTAACTCCAGGTTCTCATTTCCCCTAAGGGTTACTTAAATTACTATGCCAGGCCCCTTTAAGGTCCATTTACACTATCAGAGTGGCATAAAGGGGCGTGAGTGTAAATATGACTCTGGCCAAGTTTGAGGATACCTTGGGATGGATGCTTAAGACAGGAGTATTGCCTAATAAGGACAATCTCCTGTTCAGATCCCACTGTATGCATTTTTATTTTGAATGAACAGAAATCAGTTAGTGAATTTTCATTACTGAGCAACTTTGAACACGTAAAACCCTGTTGGCTTGCTTTTCAAAGGTTCTGTGCATCTGCACTTCCCATTGATTTTAGTGATATATACAGTTGTCAGTCCTAAATAGTCATTAATTATTATCAGATTATTTTATTAGTCATACAGTCACACTGCATTTTTCTATATATACTTTCCTTTGTCAAGGAATAGGCATACTTTTCATGGACTCCTATATTCCTTACAACATACTGAGTCATTTGCAAAGGTTCATATCTAGCTCATTTCAAGCATCCGAAAAAAACTTTTCAGGATTAGGTCTTGAAATGCGTGCACTTCTTCTAGGGCAGTTGAATAATGAAAACAATCTTCATTATTTCCAGCCTTTATAGTGGTGTACAGAGTAATTAACCATGATGTGCACTTCACAGCTAATTAGAGAATATATTAGCACGAAACTAATTGAACACAATAGCACCTCTGAAGGACAATAAAACAAGTTTATCACCTCTTGTGATTGACATAAGTACATTGTGAGTAAGATCAAGAAAGCTGTGAAAATGTTCTTAACAAGATTAATGCTTCCCTAATCCATGCACTTCAGGTTCAAGTAATTTATTTTATTCCAGTCATTGTTTTTAAATCATATCTCCCTACCAGCCTATTTTATAGGCCCTATCTCTCTCTGTCCCCACTTCCCTCCATGTACCAAACTTATTTGTCACCATTGTGGTGGTGACAGTGCTCAAGATTTTCTAACAAGTCTTATGATAATAGTTGATTTTCTTAAAGCCCCTCTTCCTGGAGTCATGAATATGTGAGAATTTCAAATTTAATTTTAGAAAAAAAGTGTGTTTCTAGCGCTTGTGGTTAGAGAAAAAAGCATGAAAATGGGACCCCAGTGTATTTGTAAAGGCTTAATTACTTGAAGTCAGATGAAAAGAACACAGTATGTATAGAGTTCTTTTCATTTGACATCCATTTAATAATACCACTCTGTGTGTGTGTGTTTGTGTGTGTGTGTAATTAGTATTTAAATCTCTCTCTTTTTTAAGCTACTCATGATTTGGAGGGGGGAGCTGACTCATTGTTTTTGAACATTTGAGGATGGCAATATTGCCATTATTAATACCATAAATTCCAATTCTGAAGATTCTATAATCTGGAAAAACCTCACTGAACTACTCTACCTCATTAACTCTCCATCTTTTTTCCAAATCTTACCTTGAAGAACAAATTTTTCCTAGCTTGTTTCTACCAAGAATATCTGTTGGTGAAAATGAATAGGTTTGTGTACATGTGCAGCACTGCAGTAGCACAGCTGGAGTGCTTTAGTCAAGAATCTATAATGCCAGCAGGAGAGGTTCTCCCATCAGCCTAGCTGATCCACCTCCCCGAGATGAGAAGCTCTCCCATCAACATAGCACTGTCTACACTGTGCATTAGGTTGCTATAACTGCCTTGCACAGGAAGGTGGATTTTTTATACCCCTGAGTTACATCGTTATACCGATATAAGTTAGTAGTATAGATCTGGCCTCAGTCTGCACTCAACATGAGAGCAGCTGTAACGCTTAAGGTCTTGTCTACACTAGCACTTATGCAGGCAAAACTTTTGTCACTCAGGGATGTGGAAAAAACAACCCTGAGTGACATAGGCATTTGTGTAGCCGTGTTATGTCAATGGTGAGAGCTCTCCCGCCGACATAATAAAACCACCTAAACAAGTGGTGTCCACACAAGCGCTTATATGAACAAAACTTATGTCACCCCTGTCAGCATAAGTGCTAGTGTAGACAAGGCCCTTAAATCAATGTTTCTATGAAGTCCATGATTTTTAATGTCTAGTAATGTTATGAATTTAAGCTTTCAGCACTTCAAAACAGTACAGACAGTTATTAGCCAGACACTAAAGATGACATACTCAGTCAGCTGGAATTTCTGCCATCTTATCTGAGGCATGTGGTTTGTTAGCAACAACTCTATGGAATGCAGAAAGTTGAAAGGGATCTTCTTACTGAATGAGCTCCCTATGAAGGGAAGTATATGTCCAGCTTTTGGGAGATGTACATATCGAGGGAGAAACAAAATGGTTTCATATGACAGTTCCAGGCTGCAAGTTAATAAGTTCTATGGACAGGAAGAGAAAGTTGGTACTAGGGCTAGTCCAAAAAAATTCTGTTGAAAATCAGTTTTGATGGAAAACTGGGTTTTTAACAAAATAATTATTTTTCCCATAAACACCATCTCCTTTCCATTGAAAATTCTATTTTCTTGTTGAAAGATTTCAGCCACAAAAATTTAAACTGTAATGCAACCTGAAAATTGTAGTTTGCTTCTCATATCCTTATTCTTTTCTATGAGCCAGGACCTCCAGATGGACTTCATCTCCTGTAAGGCACCATGGCCAGGGACAGGCTGTTGCACAGTTTGCCTTCACCAAAAAAGAGAAACTATGATTCATTATGAGAGATGTTGTGCAGTTGGAGATCCTAGCTTATAGAAGAGAATGGGTACACAAGGAACAAACTTCAACTCTCATGAGGCATCCCTAGGTGGTCGAGAATGATCTCTTTCATGAGTTTTATTTTATATGGGTCCTTTGGTGACTGAGGAGTCTGATCCTTGAGCCACAGACTTAGCAGACATTGCAGGTGGTGTTGGAGGCAGGGTTGGGCCACGATTGCTACATGACAGTTGTCTGTCTTTCCTGGCTGGCTTTTTTCTGTGACCAGGTTAAGGTGAATTTCCTCAAAAGTGGTCATTCTTTCTGTGACAAGTCTTTGCCAGTTAGCCTATCTTGGGCGACTGTCTCCCAGTGTGTGATATTGATGCCACATCTCTTGATAATTGTCTTGAGAGTGTTGAGGGAAGGCATGCATCAGGCATACACACATGGTGCCCACTTCACCTCAGTTGGTACAGGATAATCAGGGCCTCAACACTCAAGATGTTCATCTCCATGATGACACTGACATTAGTGCAGCGATCCGCCGACTTTATGTTGAGGATCTTCCAGAGAAAGTGCCGGTTCTGGTGTTCCAGGTTTTTAGGTGTTTTCTGTAGGTCAGCTATGTCTCACAGCCATAGAGGAGAATTGGGATTACCACCACTTTGTAAACTAAAAATCTAGAGTGTGTTCTGAGGTCATGATTGTTGAACACCCAGTGAGAAGTGATGAGGGATTACACTTCCCATTTTTGGCCAAAATATTTCAGTTTTCACAATGTCTGTGGAACATTTACACAAAAATGAACGTTTCCATGGGGAAAAAAATTGGATCGGCTCTACTGGTACAACGCAAAGTGGGCCTTCAAAATGAACTTGAAACCCTAAATCAAATGAAGTGTGTTATAGGTGTACTTAAGATACAGTAGAGATGTGTGGGGATCCAACATAGCAGTGGGGATTGCTGGCTCTATGAACATTCAGTGTACCTTAAATAATATACCTCATCCTATTTTGTTTTTAAAATTACTGTTGTAATTGTGTCTGTGATTGCAGACGTGATGTATTACGCTGCTACTGTTTGTTTTGGTCTTGTAGGCAGGCCAGACAATTAGGATGCACAAAGCATATTGAAACTAAAATGCAACTGAATCATTCTTCTTTTTGACGTAACACCTGTGAGAATATCCTGTTAATTTTAAATGTAAATGTGAAATACCTTCTCAAAGCCCCACCTATAATCTTGAGGGGTGATCTCAAACAATATCACCTGTAGCAATGAAGTTACTGGGAGATAGATGTTTCTTAAAATTACCAGTGGCCTAATTTGCATTAGAAGTTTTTGGATCTTTATTTCTAAATGAGAGCAGTTCTACTGGTGGTAGTGGCAATGAAAACTGTAGGGAAGCTCAGATGTGTCTGGACTACAGTAAAGCGGCACCCAGTGGGAATTTATTATCAAAAAAAATTCATAGGGTATAAAAAGCCACTGTGAGTGCAATTGTTCAGTCTAACAAGAAAGGTTGAAAACATCACAAAACACTTTGCTCCGTTAGCCCAGTAGTTCATCTGCACTTGTGTAGATTTAATATGAAATGTTATGACATTTTGGGACTTGTTCTTTAAAATGGCTCATTGCTCACAAGAGAAGACCCTGTTAATTCTTTTAAACTTTGATACACAGCTGTTCAAATAAACTAAGCTTTAAGGATATGACTGTCAGGAACATTTGCACTTGAGCTTTCTTCCTCAAAGGAAGAAGTCTGAATTTTGCTTTTAATGTCATATGAACGGGTGGGGGCCATATTTCCTCAGCAAAGAGAAGATACAGAGACCTTGAAACATAACTGTAGGAGATGACAGACAGGAATGGGATTTCTCAATTGCCTCCTGTGAATCCTGAAATCAAAGGACATTGATTGCATAGTTAGCCCATTGTATGCCCACTTTAATGCTAATGATTGATGTCCACTCAGTGCTTAGAAGAAGGTGAAAGTTTCAGGATATCTGTTGTTGTGCTCCAGGAGAAAATTTCTTTCTGACCCTTGATTTGGAAATTAGGGCAAGTCTACACTTAAAACACTGCATCGGCACATGCAATGCAGCTGCTCCCCTGTAACACTTTAATGAAGATGCTCTATGCTGGTGAGAGAGCTTTCCCATTGGTGTAATTAATCCATCTCCACGAGAGGGGGTAGTTATGTCAGTGGGAGAAGCTCTCCTGCTGACCTATAGCTGTCTATACCTGGGGTTAGTTCGATATAACTACATCGCTCGGGGGGTGGATTTTTCACACCTCTGAGCAACATAGTTATACCGGTATAGGTCTGTAGTGTAGACCAGACCTTAGTTTTGTCCTGCACATGGGAGCAAGAATTGCTATCATAGGTAACTAATAATCCCACTGATACCCTGAAGTATAATAGCCTGATTTTCAAAGGCACTGAGCACATGCTACTTCTGTTGATTTCAATGGGATTTGTGGATGTTCAGCACTTTTGAATTTCAAGATTCTAGAACCAAGAGAGCCTGATTCTGTTCTGCTGGACACTGATTTACATGAGAAGAAACTCCCTTGAAGGGAATGGAGTTACCCAATGTACAACTGGTCTCAAGTGAGAAAAGAATGAGTTCCTGTTTGTACAATGGAGGACACGTAAAACCACAGCACCCAACAGCTACTCGTGAGAGTATATTCAAGAGCTTGTATATGTCCCATGCAATCACTGCACTACAAAGGCCAAATTTTCATATGTGCTGGAGCTGCATTTGGCACATCTATGGATGGGGGACATACATGGGTGAACTAGCTGGAATATTTTTGATGAAGTGTATTTTTGTCAAAATATGTTGTTTTGCAAAGATGAAACATTTTGTGGAGATGTATCAATTCTGACAAACTTTTCACTGAGAAGGTTTCTGCAGTCCAGGGCTCTGTGAGGTCCAGGGCACTTCTGTTATGAGGGCGTGAGTGAGAAAGAGAGAGAAATAGGAAACCTGACATTTCTGATTTGAAAACAGAAGATTTGATACAATTCAATTTAGTGAAAGATTCAGTTTCATTCCGCAGCAGAACCAAAATCCATTTTGAAATTTCAAGTCTTCATAGAGTGAAATCCTTGGTCCCCAACTAGCTTTAATAAAAGCTAGTTTATTGCCACCTTTTCATTCTCACCACCCACTAAACTTGGAAGTAGCTGCTGGCTGATTCAGCCCCTGGAGTAAGTTAAAACAGCCTAAGGGCTGCTCTAATTTGTATCTATAATTGTCCTATGTGGCTATTGCACTGGTCCAATATGCTCAGCATGCCTAGTATACCAGGGCAAGAAAAAAAGGCAAAGATCATTTGGCCACACTAGCCTTCTACCACTCAGGCATTCCTCCATACAAGGGAAATCTTCAGCTGGTTCTGTACAATAGCTCTCCATCTCAGCTACACCTCGTGAAGAGTGGGAAGGGGATAGAGTGGGACTGAGGATCTGGACCCCACTATCAAACATACAGGATAAAATAAATCCAAAAGCTGCTGTGCCTGTAACTAATATCAAAGTTTAAAGAGACTTGAAATCAGCTACAGGCATATACCATGCTAGTGCATGTTCAGCTAGAGAATGGAATGAATCATCCTTTGTACTTGTCTATAATAGAATAAATGGGAAGACAAAACAGAAAGGAGATTAACCAGAAATATTTACTTGATGCTCTTGTTTGAAGTAAAACAGTTTATAAAAGTACAAAGTAGGCTCCTGAGACAAGAATTTAATGATAATCCTTTGGGCCAATATTAAAAGATCACAGGCAGATGTTCTTACTAATCACCTAATAGCAATGAGGAATATAGCGAATGAAATCTCTCTATGAAGCGATACATTTTTAACATACTGACATTTTCATGTTATCTTTTTTTATTATTATTTTACAAAGATTAACATAATATGGGAGGAAGAGATATGGTTTGTTTTCTGATAAAATGAATTGAATATTTCCTTCAGGTTGGAATGGCATTTTGGGAAGCACTGTGTGACTAAGGCTTTATCTACACTAGGACTCCTTCCTATCGACATAATGCGGCTGCCCAAACGCTTATGCCAGCAACACTTCTTGGCTCAGGGAGCATTTTTTTCACACCCCTGAACAACAAAAGTTTTGCTGGCATAGGTGCTAGTATAGACAAGGCCTTAGAGGATACAGGCACTTTCAATTTTAGGCTGCCAGCTCAGATTCAGCCTTGGTTAGCACTGCCTAAAAGTCCTTATCAGATGGCTGCATAGCACTCCATGTGCAATGAGTTAGAGTCCTCAGTCCACATCCTACATGAATTGTCTCCACACAAAATCAAATAGCCATTTGGCAGGAGTAGGGTCTCTTACTGGTAGTTCCAACAAAAAGGCCAAGGCTTAAATGAATGGTTTTCTCACCACTAATGATGGTCACTCTAGGTCAGAGTAGAAACATATCAATGGGTAATGTGGGCAACAAACCTTAATAAAGCTATGCAACCATGGTATTATATTATATATTAAACTCTCATTCTCCATCCATAAGCACTAAGGAAGTATCTTAGCACCAAGATTTGTCTTTTCTTTTGTACCATATACCTGTAAATGTGTTGACCTAAAACCCAGGCTATGCTGTGACTTTGTTTCACGCAATTGGAGTAGCTAGCCAGAGAAGGATTGTCGTGCAGTTCAACATTGTGATGAACTGAGCCTGAATAGCATATCCTACATGATCTCTCTGCTGGGGGAAGAATTGTGGCCAGGGGAAAAAGGGGTCTCGTCAAGCATCCCTATGCCCTGCTGCTTGCCAGCTGCCACCTTGGCCCAAAGGGGCTTTCAACATGTGCTGCAAACTACAGGAGCCTTCAGGTTGCCCTAACTTCCTCTATGGAACACACTTAGCCGCTGGATGGCCCAGGATTGGACAAGTCGAAAGCAGTTTTAAACCCCTTTCCTTCCTGGCTCTCTCCCCTATCCCCCTGGAGTTACGTTTTCACTGCTCTGAGACAATCACTCTGACTAGCTAACTGAACCATGCTTAATTATTCTTGCTCTCTACTCTAAAGGCTTTGTTTTCAAGTGAAATCAAAAGGACTCATCTCAGAAAATAATGTTAATTAAACCCATGTTTGTTTTTGTAATACAAAAGGATTACTTACTAGATGAAGGATGGTAATGAACTTAGATTTCACCTGAAGCATTCCTGTATAGATATATAATTAGAAGAAAGAGATGGTTTGAATTTGAAAGTAAGAAGCAAATCTAAGAGTTGAGCATCCTCCAGACATTTTGCAGTTCTGGTATGTTCTTGTCTGAGCTTCAGCAAATGTTTATGTGAATAATGACATGATTTGATGAGTTAACAAGGTGAATACAAAGCAATTGTCTGGAAGTATCTGTCACATACTCTAAGTCATGTTCCTTAAGAGAGGCTTTTCAAATGCTCGTGTGTATTGATTAATGACAGAACTAGATGGGCCATCAGCCATTGCACCTGCTTAATGACAAACACACTTTTGCTCTCCACAGCTACACAAATCTCTAAACTAAAATTAATTTTGAAAGCTATAAGCTTGGAGGCATTCCTGTCTTTTGCATCATAGTCAGTATGAAGCTATATCTGAAATCTATACCTCATATTTTCTGTTAATGTATCATAATAAAGTGTGAAATTGCATGTTGTTCATTATGAATTACTTATCTATGATCAAGAATCCAGGGAAGTTATTCTATTGATTCCAAATTCTATGTTCTGGGTTTTGTAGTAAGAATGCTTATTACAACCAAAGACATGTTATGGTAAGCCCTGATAAGTGGCATAGGCGATGGGTATATAAGCCCCTGACAGTAAGGTATGGCCCCACCCATGCTCCACCCCCTCCTGCTTGCATAGCATGAGCTTGGAGGCGGTGGTAGTCTTAGCCAGAATGCTGAAGCGGGCAGGGTTGGGGTGCAATTGGCCACCCAGCTGGGGCAGATCAGGAGGCACAGGGCTGGAGTGGGTCAGGCAGGATGGGCTGGCAGCTACTCCAGCTGTGGGGGTGGGCCGGTGATGGGACAGGCACAGCGCAGAGCAAGCCAAAGGTGCTCTGGGGGCAGGGGCACTTGTGCCGGTAGCTCTCTGGAGGCCTGAGGTGGACTGGCCAGCTTGGGGCCTTGTTGGGTCTGTGCTAGTGCTGGGGCAGGGTGGGCTGGCACTCCAGCAATGGGGCTGGCTGGCTGGTGCTCAGGCCATCTGGGATGGGGCTCTGACAAGAGTGGGCATGGAAGGGGCATGGCTTCAGGTGGAAGGGATGGGGACAGGGACTAGCCTCCCTGAACGCGCAGTTCACAAGCTGTCCACAGTAAGAGGTAACCTGTGGTAATCTTAGAAAGAGATACAAGATCCTCCAAAAGAAAAAAAGACATGATTATCCAAGAACATTACTATTAATTAATATAGCAAAGAGCTTCGAAGGGAAACCACACAGTCCAGTTAGCAGGTGAGGCTATGATCCACGTAGGTCATTTAGGTATTCCTACGCTCACTGCTGCAGTGTCTAGCCCCTAGGTACCCTGCTGCCTAGCAGTCTCCTCAGCCCTGATTTAGGTATCCAGGTTCCCCAGACAATGCATGGAGAGAGAGGTGCCTCAGGAATGGATCCTCAGGATAGCAGGGAGCTACATACACAAGTCTGGAGTGAAATGTAGAGGAAAAGGTTGGTGCCTAGGCCAAGATCCTCAAAAGGCCCCTCAATCCCATTGATCTGGTCCATTACGTTCCTGACTAACAGCTCAAGAGGTAGGCACCTCTCTCTGCTCAGGATTTTCAGCTATGAACTGTGTCCTGATCAGCTGCATGGGTAGCCCATACCCGAGCAACTGAAACCTTGATTTCCAAAGAAACTGCCAGAGTGAGGAAAGCCTGCTAGTTAGACCATTCAGGTGGGATGTAAGGCCTGTAGGTTAAAATCCCTGCTTTGCCAGAGTTGAAGCAGCAACTTGAACCCACATCTTAGTGAGTGCTATAGCCGGTGGGTATTCTGGGGTGAATCTCTCCTGATGGCGTCATTCAACTTTATATAAATAATTAAACACTCGTCGTAGGGATCTGATGCTGGGTCTCCCACATTACAGATAAGTGCCCTGATTCTAGTGTGTAGAGTCAGTGTCTTCCTTGCACTCTAGCCAAATGACTAAATATGTTCATGAAGAGAAAATATAGGGCACTAAAGGGCTCTTTAATCTAGCAGAGAACAGCACAATAATAACAACTATTGGCTGGAATTTAAAGACATAATTTCATAGTGAAGTAAGGCACATTTTTAACAGTGAGAGGGCTAAACCATTGGAACAAACTACTAAGGGAAGTGGTGGATTATCCATCTCTTGATGTTTTCAAATCATGGCTGGATGCCTTTCTGAAAGATCTGCTTTTGTCAAACACAAGCTATTGGAGTCAATGCAGGGGTAACTAGGTGAAATTCTATGGCTTGTGTTATGCAAGAGGTTAGACTGGATGATCTACTCATCCATTCTAGCTTTAATATCTATGGGTTTATGAATCTATGAATTGCAGGAGAAATTCTAGTTGAAATCAATGAGAGTTTTGCCTTTGATTTAAATGGGGTCAGAATTTTGCTCTCCTTGTTTTGATCCACCTTAAATCTCCTCACTGAGAGTGAAGAAAAGGCACATTGTGTTACCTCCCTGCATCTAAATGTTCTCTTAATCATGGATTTGATTATTCCATAGAACTGATGGATCTCTTTTTGAGAATATACCTAAGACTTAGTGCCAGGTTTAGATTGTTTTCATGTATTGAAAACATGTCTGACATAATTATTATAGAATAAAGCTGGGTTTTTTTCAACTATTGCCTTCCTTTCAATGTTTTTTATTGGTCTAGTTGTTTACTTAAATTAGAATAAAATCTAAAAATTAGTAAATAATGGGACTAATTCCCTGATTTCATTGACTCTTAATAATTTGACCTACCAGATTTTTGTTGTCTTGTGGTATTTATATGTTGTTAGCATACTTTTTTCTTCCCACTGCAGTGTAGGGAAAGCTTGTCTTGCTGCTTTCTCTCTCTCTCTCTCTCTATATATATATATATATATATCACTGTTCTTTGGCTATATAGAAGATATAGTTAGAGCTGAAAAGATCATTTATTTTTCAGCAAACTGGAAACAAAACATTCAGTTCTCAGTTTGTCAGCAAAATCTGGCCAGCTTCAGAAAACTACTGGGGCAGGGCTCCCTTAAAATTTTTAACCAGTTGGTGAAGGCGTTTTCTTGGGGACGCTCATGTTTGAATACCAAATTTGGACCAGGGACTTAAATTCAGACCTCCCTTGTCTTTGGTATGCATCTAAACTGTAGGGTATTCTGGTGAGGGTTGTTCTCAATTGTTCCTGTTGTATAAATATTTCAATGTTTACTAGAGTAGGGACTTAAACTCAGGGCCTCCCTCTACCAGGGGAGGTTTTATATCCACCGGGCTACAGGCTATTCTTCTCTCAAACTGTCCTGCTAAAGCTTCCACGTTGTATAAATACATAAATATTCATTGGACAAGCAAGAGTGATAGCCACTCTGTAGTCTGATGATTTAGGCATCCGGGAGGTTGGAGATATGGATTCCAATCCCACCTCTGAATCAGGCAGTGATAACATTTTAATCCATATTTTTTACCTCTTAGGTGACTATAGAGTTAGACTCACTTACTTTCTCTTTGTCCCAATGAATTTTTAAGTATTTTTATGAAATGGAACAGCTTCAACAGGAAAGACTGAGATAAGAATATTCTATAGCCTTGTGGTTTGACTGCTTACCAAAGAGAGAGGAAATCTGAATTCAAGTCCCTGTTACAGAGAAGGGCTTCAAAAGTGTATCTCCTACAACCTAGGCAAGTATCTAAACTAGTGGCCTAAAGGTTATAAGGAACACATACAGTTATCTGAAACTGGCCTGTAAAACCTTTCCCCAGACCAAACTAATCAGGTCAAAATGGCAAACTGTCTTACGTTGAGTGAAAGTGCAATTTTTGGAAATAAACTATTGTCTGAAATATTTTGCCCAGCTCGAGTTATAGTCAAATTCATGCAGGTCCTAGATGTGAAACCAATTCCATGTGGGCGCAGAAGCTGGCCTATGTAGACTCAGTTGCAGGATCAGGGTCTTAGTGAGAGCAGTAGGTGAGATCCGGAGCTAGATCTGGCTTCTTTACAGTGAATAAATGCTCCGGAATAAAGTAAATAGCCTCTTGGAGAACCAATTCCATGAAGGGAGGGATTAGTCCAGTACAAGCACTGATGAGACAGTCACAAGTGTAGGAAGTGTGTCCAGCATGGGTGCAAGGCTAGGAGGGTCATGTGAGAGACAGGCTGTAACAGGCAATGCTGTGGAGCATCTGGCCAGTGCAGCAACCTGTAGAGCAGGCTGGGAAGGTTGTCATAACTTAGGCCACCAGGGTTGTTTAAGTTACACTGGTGATCATTCCAGCCCTCGTAGTAGTGCAGGAGTCGTGAGCCATGAAACATCTTAGCACCCCACTTTTCTTGGGCTGTGAGTTCTGTGCTGCAGCTTTTAGAGGCACAGGACAGAATCTCACTGAGTGTCTTAATTTGATAAGTGATTGCAAGCAAAGTACACTCCTTTAAACAATATTCTGTAGAATTTCTAGGAACCTGTTTCCCCTCCCACCCAGCTTCAATTTCAGTTTCTTATGAAACCCCAGATCACTCTGGCTTTTGATCCACTATCTTGAAGAGTGATACTGTATCAAGCCAAGAATCTGCAAACCCCAGAAGAATACGTTACTCTTGGAAATATCTTTGCAGGTTTTATCTTTCTTGTGGTCCCCTTTTCACCTTTTACTATTTTAAAACTACTTTTCCCACCCAATCTGCTCCTTTTCATGTTTTATTTTCCCAAGGCTTTCCCACCCGCTTCCCTTAATCTACACACACTTTTTCCAGATGTGTGGCAGATATTGCCATTTCTGAGCACATCTCTGAAAACAAAAACATTCCAGAGGCTAATTTGTTTCAGATCACTGGGGACTTTATACAGCGTGCAGATACCAGAGGAGTTCAGACGCTTGAGGAAGGCTCTCCTCCAAGTCTTCCTGAAAGATCTAGTAACATGAGTTCAAAGTGTGTGTCCACAGCACGATGAAAAAGCAGTTTGCTCAAATTCAGGGCAGAACTGGAAAAGAGTTGTGGGTGAGCTAAATGTTAATTCTTGTTTGCTAGTTTTGTTCTAGAATGTGAAGGAACCATTTGATAACAATCATTAGATGTTTATCCCTCTAAGTGGGAGGCAGGCCTAATTGTGCTTCAGTACAGCTGTTTGAATTTGAACTCAGAATTGGGTCATGTGATGTGCTATCTATTTCTTGATTGGGTGACTTAATCTTTATAAAGAAGAGCATAGCTTTAAAAAGTCACCAAATTCAGTAAGGGTGAATGGGAATAGATAGACCTGTGCTCTACCAGTATAACTAAGCTTGCTGATTTTTCTTTAGGAGTAGGGTAGATTGTGGGACAATCAGAGCAATGGAGATAAATGTATCTGACAGTTTCTTGTGCTAGATTCAGAGAGCGGAAAAGAGTTGACTTTTAGAGGCACATGTATATAAACACCAGAAGGTTAAGAAGGCTACAAGCTACAGGGAATGGAATGGAATGAGGTATGCAAGATAAGGCTGTTTCATGTGAATGCTATGCATCAGAGAAAGGAGAGCTATGTCTGGGAATCACCTTGCATGTCATGTGTCTTTTAGGCACCATAACTGCCCTGGTTTGTATAGTGAAAATGTTGACTTTCAGTATACACAGAGAAGGGGGGAAAAAGCAAAACAAAAAGAACTCCGGCACAAATTTATTTAACTTTCAATTAGTCAGTTGATTTTCCTACCCCCCTTTACATGAATTGTTTGGAACAAACAAAAGATGTCAACAGTTCTGATTATGTTTTCAAGCTATTTCTCACAGTTAGAATAGCCTTACAATGTTATTCTTGGCTTTGTTAACCAATAATCATGCATGCCATAAAATACGCAATGGCACAAACCAAACATAACACAGAAGCTGTAGAAAAGACATTCATATTCTCGAACATGTCGAGGCAATGTGTGTGGTATTAGTGGATCATGACGATCTAAAAATCCGGTCTGTTCCCATCTCTGTCATTGTTCAGGATGGCAGAGACTCCAAGCCAGTTGAATAATGTCAGAAACTCTTTTTGAATAATGAATGTGACAATTGGTGACAAAAAAACCCCTCTTTGAATATAATGTGGCCAGCTCTAGTAGAGATATGGATTGTGAGGGGAAAATACCCCACCACACACTTAGGAACCCTTTTTAAAGGGTACTCTAGGTGCAGGTGAAAAAAATCAGATTGACAGCAGAGTTCTTTCCTGATGCATAGGGCAAACACAGTCCAGCATAGGCTGTAGCATAGACATCTCCATGCTGCCTGAGCCAAAGGAGCTGCCTTAGGAACGAAAGGATAATTCACTCTCCCTTTCCATTCATCTCTTGAGTACTCTGCTGAAATAGTAGATGAGGACAGGGCTTTCGGTGATCTGGAAACCTGGTATGAAATCCGGTCTATTGAAGTCAATGGCAAAACTCTCATGGATTCAGGATTTCATCCATCTTCATTAGGGACTGAATTGACCACCCAGGAACTCAGTTCATTTAGGTGTCAACTTTGATGCTTCCCAGGGGTAACCGGGGTTGCGAGGCACCCAGCATGAGGGAGTCTTATCTGTGCCGGCCGTTGGTCACATCCCCAAACGCATTGGCCACAGGCAACGTGATCACTGCCTTCTCAGCCCACACAGGTTGCGCTGGCTCTCTACAGATTAGCAATAGGAACACGGCAGTCTCTGAGTGCTTCCCTTGAGTGTCCAACCCCTGTTCCGCTGGACGCTCACAGAGTCACTGCTCCCACACACCCATCTCAAATCACTGTTTCACATAACACACAGTTCTTAGTGAAAACGGGTCCAAGTTTATTTAACAAAGTATAGAGATTCAAGTGATAGCCAGGAGAAATATTGGAAACAAATGGTACATATAAAATAAAAACATAACACACATTCTAGAACATAGACTTACTTAAGGAGTTACTGTTATATCTTATAGGACAAAGCTCACCCCAAATTCTTCCAGCATATTAAAGCTAGGCTTGGCTGTGATCTTCCATACATGAGACAAGCCACATTGTCAGCTTGCCGCTTCTGTGGAAAAGATCCAAGTTATCTTTCTGTTCCCCTAGTTATACCTGCTCCCTGCCCCAAACTTCCTCTTACTCATAAACAATGTCACCTGCTGGTTTGCTTTTTCCCCCTCCGTGCCTCTTGTCAATTTCATAGTCTCTTGATTAACATTCAGTGCAGACTGTAGGTGGGCCTCCACTGTGAGCAGACAATCCACAGTACACACGTGACCAGCCAGAGAGAGAAATGTCTCTTCCCTCTTACCTGGCAGGAGCATGTTTACTACCTTCAGGTGACCTGCCTTAATTCACATACCTTAACAACATAATTTTCATTATCGATATATAATTCGTTTAACATCTGTACATATATTTGTAAAGATTATGACAACCAGTGGACACTTGACGGACCTCTCGTACCCCCCTTTGCAAACGTAATATGCATACATATGAAGAAAGGGGATCCCTGTAAAACTGTGCACCCCCTCTGCCAGCTGGCATCAAGAGGTTCCCAAGACACACCAACCATCCATTCTGTGATAATGATTTTCAGTCACTATAAAAGTTGGACAGAATTCTAGAGGAGAAAGACACCATATCCCATTATCAGTCTGCTGAACCATCCAGCCTTCCCCTATGCCAAGATTTAGCTAGCGTGAAAATTAGTTTTTTAGAAATTTAATATGGTTTAATATATTTTAATAGTCTCTTCTATTTAATAGGTGCAGTACATTAGATCAGACACAGAACACATGTACAACAGCCATACCTCTTTTCCCAAGGGTCTGCAATTACACTACACTCCACAGATAGTGCGAACTATTTTACTACATTACCAGTTTCAGGGAGAATGAATAGATAGTTTACTCTTACAGTTGTGTATAGAGCATTTATATGCTGTATACAACAAAAACTGTATAATGAGTTTAAACTCAGCTGTATACATGTAATACTGCTGTATTAAATGTTTGTTTTACTAAAAAAATCAGTCCATGGCAGTATTCATCTTGTTATCAATGTTACAGATGATAGATATTTTTGTACCCAAAGTATTACCTTGGTCTTTGGGCTGAAGCAGTATGCCCCTTAAATTGACGCAGATTAAACTTTTCTCTCTGCATTATTAAAAGTACAAATCTAATTCATCAGGCAATTCCGTGTTTTCAAGAGTTAGTTTCATAACCTCATACACATAACTTCATGCAAGCTGTCAGAATGATTAGTGTTTACATCCAGAGCTTCTAATACAACGTCTTGGTACTGGATCTCTCCTTAACTCTGTGGTATGTTGTACAGTTCTGGAACAGTCTTTGAAGGCAAACAGGGGGGGCAAAAAGCCTAACTGGACTCAAGACTGAATATGATACATTTATGGAAGGGATGGTATAATGAGATTGCCATGTATGACTGTTGATAAGAAATATCCCCAATGTCTGGAGATGGGGCACTATATGGGGAGGGTTCTGAGTTACTACAGAGAATTCTTTCCCTGGTGTCTGGCTGGTGGGTCTTGCCAACATGCTCAGGATCTAACTAATCACTATATTTGGGGTTGGGAAGAAATTTTCCACCAGGTCAGGTTGGCAGAGATCCTGGTTGGTGGTGGGGGGAGGGTCACTTTCCTCTGCAGCATGGGGCACAGGTTAATTGCTGGTTTTAACTAGAGTAAATAGTGGATTCTCTGTAATTTGAGGATTTAAGTAACTCAGCCAGAGGTTATGGGATTATTAGAGGAGTGGGTGGGTGAGGTTTTGCAGCCTGTGATGTGCAAGAGGTCAAACTAGATTATCAGAATTGTCACTTTTGGCCTTAAAGTCTCTGAGTCTATCATTTAGATGTCCTATGAGGCCCTTTCGGCTCTCATATCCATGAGTCTCTGAAATGTTCTGATGTGTCCATGCAGGGGCAATAAGAACTAGAATCAAAATAGAAGGCCTGTGAAAATGAACCTGACTCTGCATTGAATTAGCCCTCTCCTTTATTAGAAATGAGAAGACCTCAAAGGTTAGCTGTGGCTCAGGGAAGTGTAATAAAAACAGAGGAGTGGAATCCAGGATTCTAGTTTGCAGCAAAATCATTTAACCTCTTTGTGCCATTATTTATCTGTCTCTAAAATATGTTCAATAATGCTTACCAGCCTCATTGGAATGGTGTGATGTTCAATTCATTGGCCTATGAAATGCTTTGAAATCCTTAGATTGAAGGGAATTGTGAAATTTTTACTGTTAGTGATCATGGAAGAGACCAGAGCACACATGGAGTTCAGAAGAGTCCTCTTTTAACTTGTGAACTGAGCCAATGTAATATAGAAGCCATTGAAAGAGAGACCCATGAAGATAGAAACCCACAGGGTGATTTTTACTACAAATGAACAATAAGAACATTTGGATTCAGATCAGGAGGCACACGTCTGAACATTCTGAGTGTGGGACTAGGAATCAGTTTCATATTTGGAGGTTCTTTTAGGCCATTGCTGTGATAGGGTCTTAATTTCCATACATTCAGAGGAGTTGTTCAGAGTCTTGCTTCATGCATAATTCTTACAGAGTGGTTTGGGTGACTGTACCCAGACTTTTTGTATTTAATGCAGCAGGGGCTGAAGCAGTTTGACTGACAGCATGTGAGTGTCATTGAATTAGATAGATTAGGCTAAACTGCTTAATTTTCGTTGTGGTCATCTTTAATACCTGTTTCATTTTCTCTCTGCTTGTAAGGGACAGATTTACACAGTGTGTTCAGGAAGATCAATGTGAATTAAAGGCAATCAGTTAGGGCAAACAGGAAAAAAAGACCATGTATCATACTCTGCTCACAGGGGACTACAGATAAAGTTATGGCAGCGTCTGGTTGCAGTGGTGTAAATTATTCACCATGTTATTGATTATTAAACAAAACTGGAGGGATAGTTTGATGGCACTAAGGAGCCGTTGGCAGGTTTTAATCTTCCTTTTCTAAAAGGAGCTTCTTTGTTTTCTGTGTATTGTTTGAGACATTTTTCAATAGTTGCTTATTCATTAAAATATACAACGCTGACTCATAGATGAAATGCAACATTTAAGGATGTTTTAATATTTAGTTTGTGATTTCCTCCTTACATAATTCAAATTGTATTCTCTCTGCAGCGAGTCGGGCTATTTTGAAGTTCTCTGCTGGAGGTTTTGTTTTAATTTACAATTCTTTCTACTTATCTCTTGACTAACATGCTTTGTTCTATTTCATGTGGTTTCAAATGCCCTCATGAACATTCACTCATCCTTCAAGGGCAACATAAAATGAACTAAGTCATCTGCTTATTTAGTTTGTCTTTATTTTAGGAGAAAACTGACTAACCTGAAGTGAAGGGATCAAATGTTGAGTGGGATGGGCAGGCATATCCTAGAACTAATGCTGGAGATTGATTGAGGAGGGGTGAATAGTGATGGGAAAATAGAAGGAGGGCAGTTTAATCAGCTAGATTTTCTCCTGATCTGAATTTTGCTTCACATGGCCTGGTGAGGGATCATCACAGAGCCAAATCTAACTCTGTGAGTCTCTGGGCCATTCCCAATCCCAACACAGTTGAAATCAGCTACCAGGTTGCTTTAAATTCTGCCATTGATTTATTGTCCTGAAGGATTGCTAGGGTGGAGCTTCTCCTTGATCCTGACATGCCCTCTAAGGAAGAAAAGAGGGGATGGAGATGCAGGTTCCAGCTGCACCACAGGTGGGCCTCCAGGGATTTACCCTTTGATAGGAAAATTCTCTGCTGGTCATTTACAAGTGGGTTTTGGCCCCTTTATGTCACCTGAATGGTACAAATGGGCCATAAATAAACTCATAAATCTGGCCCTGTATATGTTAGCATAAAAATTATAATCCCATGACTGCAATAATCATCTCTGAACTAAAAGAGATGTCTCTTGTCACCCTGATCACTCTCTGTGTGTATGTGCACGCATTGTATCCTTTTATGCCATGCTTTGTCTTTTTAAACTGTAATCACATTGGAGGCCAGGGACTGAATGAGTCTCTGTGCTTGGAAATCACCTAGCTCATCCCAGCACATGCCTCCCTATTCTGTTTCCTGGCAGGCTATGATCTCATTCTATCGAATCAGCAAAGTGGGGTTGGACATGGTTAGTAACTGTTGGGGTTGGAGATCTCCAGGGAAAAACAAAGTCCTATAGGGAGTGGCATGAGTGATTCAAGAGGTAGTGCTCTTCCTTCTGAGTCAGAAGTGAATCAGTGCCCCAGCCTAGTGCGAGGGAAAGCAATAGTGTTGTAAAGGTATAGGCTTTCCAGTGAGACATAAAACTGAGCCTCTGGCTATGTCTGATGATTAAAGAGCCCATGGAACTTGACTTAGGAGTAGAAAAGTCTTCCACAGTGTGCTGCATTCTATCTACGTAAGATCTTCCTTTTGCTTTAATTCAACGTTATATTTGTCTTTAATTTCTTTCCCAAACTGTATTGTGTTACTTTGAGTGGTTATAAAGAGCACTGTTCTCCTCCCCACGGAGGAGTGAATAAACTAAGGCCCGGTCTACACTTATATTTGCGATTCGGCGGCAGTCGACAGGAGATACGCAAGTGACATAAATCACTTGCTTATCTCCTGTTGACTTTGCAGCATCTCCTCCACGCGCTGTCCACGCTGTTCCCTTCGACGCAGCGCTACGCCACTTACCAGGGTGGTTTTCCTGCGTCACTTTCTGGATCGACTGAGCGGGTCTACACAGACCGCTCAGTCGATGCAGAACAATCAATCTGACAGCGGCAAATTTGCCGCCATCAGTGTAGACCCAGCCCAAGTCTACTCTCTTAACCTGTGACCTTGTCAGGTTTCAAATCCCAAGCTAAGAAGAGCCAGGCCTGGCCAGTATTTGATTTTAGAGAGGAAACATTAAAATAAAACAAAGATACAAACAGAAACCCACAGTGATATAGAATATATTGTTAAGTCAGCCAATGGTTCAAAATCTTTAAGAACCAATACTCCAGCAAGGTATTCAGAGGTTCTATGTTAATAGAGGCGCCTGATTCTAAAATCATGATGGCATTTATAGATATTACTACACAATAGCTCGAAGAGAGCCTTGCAGCCCGAGTAGAAAGATTTGTACTGGAGGGAGTTAAGGAATCGCTGGTGGGACTTGAACTATTATACTAAAAATATCAGTAGATGGATATTATGTCTCAGGCTGGAGCTCAGGCTGTCAAGTATCCCCTATGCTTGATAGCCTGAGCTGCAATTTTTATTTTTAGCAGAATGCTCAATCCCTGCTAACATGAGTGTGTCTTCCCATCTGGGAAGCTCACACCCTGCTGCAGTGTAGACACTCCTTATTTGGCAAGACCAGAGGTGGTATTAAAGGCAGTGAGCCAAATTTGTTCTCCATTACATTAGTGTAAATCTGTTGCCTTCACTAAAATCATTGGAGATACTCGGGATTTTACAGTGCTGTAATTAGGATTAGAATTTGGCTTGTCATCTAAGGACATGACTGGGAACCTAAAACTCTACCCTGAGTTTAGTTTGTTCTGGGTCCTTGGGTAAATTACTTCATTGCTCTACTTCCTAGAAACACAGAAGTGAAGGGCTGGAATGGACCTTGAGTAGTCATCAAATCCAGCCCTCTGCACTGTGTGGCTGGACATAGTAAACACAGATCATGCCTGACAGGTGTTTTGTCTAACCCGTTTTTAAAAACCTCCAGTGATAGGGATTCCACAACTAACCCTGGAAGTCCTATTCCAGAATTTATTTACCCTTATAGTTAGAAACATTTTCCTAATATTTAACCTAAATCTCTCTTGTGCAGATTAAACTCATTTCTTTTTGTCCTACCTTAAGTGGACAGGGAAAACAATTGATCACTATCCTCTTTATTACAGCCCTGAACATATTGAAAGATTTTTATCAGGACCCCCCTCAGTATTCATTTTCTCAATCTGAAACATGAGATTAATAATTCTCATTGGTCTACCACAGAAGGGTGTTGTAAGGATTAATTATGGAGCTGGTCTAAAATTTTCTTTTGAAAAATTTTTCTGTTGGAAAATGCTGAATCTACAAAATAAAAAAGGTTTAACTTGAATGCGTTGATGTCATCAATATTTTTGACAAGAAATTATCTAATCATTTTGTTCTGATAAAGTTAAAATGTTTGATTTAGACTTTTATATTATAGTACAATAACTGAAATATTTTTACTTATTTTGAGACTTCTACTTTTTGTTCCAAAGAGAATAGGATTTCCATTGTTTGAACGGCTCTAATTAATGACAGGGAAGAACCCTTTATAAGAGTGCTAATTATTATTATCATCAATATCACACCTATACTAGAATAATATATGTAACTGTTCATGTAATTGTGATTAGAGAGGTCTCTTAGGCAGCCCTGACTTTCTCATTGGGCAACTTCAGAAATTATACAAAAGATGGAGTGTCTCAAACAATAGGGCAGAAATAGATGTGTTTTAAGTAAACAAAGCTGTATATCCCATAGTCTTTTTTTAAAGTTTACTATACAAATTATATTGTAGTTGGATATCTTGTACCAAGATAACTCTGTGATCAATAAAATTTGCAGTTACATATGTCTAAAACAAAGCTAATCAATTTTCATGGTTCACAGCATCAACTGATCATTTCAGATATCAGAATGGAATCTTTTTGCCCCTGTTTCCCATATAATATTGCATTACTATCAAAGATAGAGTCTGGGAATAGTGGAATGGGAAATCCTGTGTTCCTAAATAGATATATTAAGTCTGTGTACTTTGCTTGGATATCAGTGGAGTCACTAGAAAACTCTAGAAAACCTTGGTCATACAGTGACCAAGAACAAATAGATAATACACCGTGGGTCTGGCAATCTTTGTTTGAAAGAATCTAAGTTACAGGGTTGTTCTGTTGATTGGAAGGACCCAGGTGCATTGGCAGAACTAAAGATGGGGAGGATAGTCCGTACAGGACCTGTCTGTATTATTCCTGGTCCAACCCATTGCTAATAGTCCTTCTATTTAATGGGAATCCTATTCACATAAATTAAAAGCAACTTTAAAAACAAACAAGCAAAAAAATCTCTAGGAAGCATGTAATTATCACATAGGCAGCAAAGTGATTCCTACCCACAATTCTAAATAAAGAGCAGACAGATGGCCTCTGGGACATAAGCTGAAGAATCAAGTCAGTTAATGGCACTGACCAAGTTAACATTGTGCAGAATATCCCATTGGTCATGAAAGCACGTTGCACATTGTGATGGGCTGTGTTTCCCACGCTCACCCTGAAGGGGTTAATGTAGGGCAGATGGGTCAATTAAGCTATTATGCTGCAGACTCGGGGATATTTAGGCTGAGAGGAAAGCCCTGTGTAAGGGAAGCTCATCTGTGCAGGAAGAGATGGTGCTTCAATAAAACCAGGGATCTAGTAGCAGAAAGGGGGCTGCAGTCACTGTCGGGGAGCAGAGAAGAGGGGAGGTGGAAGCCCAAGGGGGAGAATAAGCCCTGGAGTTCTAGCCCTATGAAAAGGGGCAACCCTAGAATAGTTGTGGCAGGGGAAGGAAACCTGAGGGGATTAGGTAGGAAGAAACCCAGGGAAACAGCAGCAAGGTGTAGGACTGTGCAGTCCTTGGCTGCTTGTTATAGGGTCCCTGGCCTGGAACCCATAGCAGAAGGTCGGTCTGGCTTCCTCTACCAGCCACTGGGAAGTGGCAAAGGAGTATTGGAGACACCAGTCAGATAGCTGGTTTGGAGAGAATTTATTACCCTGGAAGGGGAGGGCTCTTGTGACTCAGCCACAGCCATAAGCCACAAAGAGGTGCTACAGCTCCTGAGGAGCAAGAAGAAGGTTTCCGACTAGCAGAGCTTAACCCCCTGATGCAGCCAGAAATTGGTGCTCAGGCGGTGAGTAGCGGTTCCTGGGACACCCATTTTTAGAATTATAACATCCTTTTTATGATGACTATAAAATTACTTTGTTTATGATGGCAATTAATATTTCATGAAATATTAATAAATTTTCTGTGTAAAATTAGCACTAAACTAGAAAGTCTGTGAAAGGCCCTATAATAGTGAATTATTATTATTAACACCTTATGATCATTCACTTCACATCAGATTTTCTTCCAGATCATGTCCCATGTCTTTGCCACAATTTCCAGAATGAGCTCCATAATATTTTTAGGAATGTAGGAATTACCTGACTGGAACAATCAATCATGGCACCATATTTCCTACTATGGGCAGTAATATTAAATATTAGAAATATTAAAGGAAGCTTAATACCCTCCGACTTTTACTTCCATAATGCACCTAATTATGCAATTCTTCATCATGGCAAGATATTTCTTCCTGATCTCAGTTCTGAAGCCCAATTAGTGACAAACCTTGAAATTTTATACTAACAGAGTAACCATGGGAGCTGTTATATACCAGTAAACATGTAATCCTTTTCAATTATTTACGAGAAAGTGTGCTTCAGTAATATTGTGTGACCATGAGTTCTACAGGTTAATTATGCATTGTTAACTATATGTTGCCTTTGATTAAGACTCTATTATAACATTATTTTCATGAATTAAATTAACATGGTAATGATATTCTGCAAAACAAGCGCATTTTATGGTGCATTGCAAGGCCAGAAAATAAGTAGTAAGATACCTTAAACAGTAAGAGACAACAACATCAGATTAAACCTCTTTGTCTCTCAATTATTCCACTGCATATTCTATTCCTTAAGGGTCTTGAATTGGAAAAGAGGGAAATGGAGATTGTGGGAGCCTGGTCCAAGATTACAGGAAGGCCCCTCAACTAGTTCCTTGTTTTATATTTTAGTCCCTGTCACCTTGCATACTGGATGATGAACTGCCTGGCTTTAAGTTTTGGAGAAGCCAATATAGATGAACTACAGGACAAACCAAGTGACCTTATTCCTGCACATATTTTCCAAGTAAGACATTCCTAATGTCATCCTTGTTCCTGATAATTTTCTCTTTCTAGAATTCTGTCAGATTTCTGGTAATATCATTGAAAGGAAGACTGTCTTAGTTCCTGTACATCCTCCAGCATAATAAGGTCTCCTAGCACAGCTGGAGAAGGAAGGAAAGTTAGAAGCAAGCTAAGGAAAGAATGAGAGAACATAGACCTCTCTATGTGATATGGTTGAGTGAGGGTTGAATGGTATGCATCATTTACTGTGATCTCCCAGCTGTGATTGTTTTGTAGGATTGGTCTTGTGGCTAATGACTTGCACTGGTATGTGGGGAATTAATAGATTTTTAAGGCCAGAAGTGACCATTAAATCTTCTTCTCAGACCTCCTCATGCCATATAATTTCTTCCAGTTATTCTTGTATTGGACCCAATAACTTATGTTTGACAAAAGGATATCTTCCAGAAAAGTATCAAATCTTTATTTGATGATAACAAGAGATGGAGAATCCACCACTTCCTTCGGAAACATGTTCCAGTGGTACTCACGCTCATTAAAAATTGTGCCTTCCTTGAATTTCTCTCTTTAACTTCCATTGTTGCTGTATGCCTTTCTCCCCTAGATTAAAGAGTTTGTTACTACCTGGTATTTTCTCCCTGTGAAGATACTCATACACCTTAATAAAGCTACCTCTAAATCTTTTTGGATTAACTAAACTCATTAAGCTTTTTATGTCTCTCACTTTAAGGCATTTTCTCCAGGCCTCAAATATTTTTGAGGCTCTTCTCTGCATTCTCTCCAATTTTTTAAAATCCTTTATAAAATGTGGATACAGAAATGGATACAGTATTCCAGTATTTGTTTCACAAATGTTGTGTACAGAGGCAAAACCACCTCTCTACCTCCTATACTTGCATTAGTTGTTTTTGCCACAGTACCACACAGGAAGTCATGTTGAATTG
The DNA here is from genome assembly GCA_007922155.1 of Mesoclemmys tuberculata. Taxonomy (NCBI): domain Eukaryota; kingdom Metazoa; phylum Chordata; order Testudines; family Chelidae; genus Mesoclemmys; species Mesoclemmys tuberculata. The sequence goes on from ML675611.1 coordinate 33,619,320, forward strand.
CTTGTCCAGTATGACCCTAAATCCTCTTTAGAATCACTACTTTCCAATTCTCACTCAATTCCCACCTCTGGTACAAACTTCCTGTGTGACTTTTGATGTTTGAATCTCTCTGTCTCTTACCTCCCCTTCTATAAATATTATCAATTTTTTCTACATGCCATCTACATAGTTGTTTTATCTTAAAATATAAGCCTATCACTGCAGGAACTGTATCCAATCTTGCATTTGAACAGTGCTTAGCACCATGGGGTCCTGAATTTGACTGGCTGCTACTGTAATACAAATAATATTGACTAGGCCTCAAGTTATTCTCAGTCTTTTTCAGTTTTGCAACAACAGCCTCAAATTCCTTCTTTGGTACCTTCCCATTTCTAGAGCCTTCTCCTTTGTAATTATTTTAATAGCACATATTATCATAATTTCTCTGGCTTTGTCTTCCAGTGAATGTCAATGTTTTGCTTTTATGTTCCCAGCTAAAATTTAACATTAAGTATTGAAGTTTTGCTTATTAATTTTTTTACATAAAAGGAAATTTAAGCATTGCCATTTTGTTCTTTATCATTAAATGATTGATAAGCACAAACTATTTGAGAAAATTGCCTGGAACTTACAAGCATTCCAGCAGACACCTAAGCAATACACAAGTGTTAGTGACTCATGTCTCTGTCTGTATCTTTCAAAGAGATTAAAAGAGAAGAGGCTCACTAACCAGTAGGTGTAACTTAGTCACACTAAATCCCACACATAAGAATAATATAGCTTTAGACTACTGTTCCTCTGACTATTTTCATTAGGGCTCTGCAATCCCTCTGCAGGGCTGGATTCACGTACAACATGTTTCACAGGGATTGGAATCCGATTCTTCTCTACATATTTTGATTTTAAAAAGATATTTTACATTCACAGAACTTTTCATCTGTAGACCATAGGAGAAATTAAGGAGTTCTTTGGTGATTGTTAACACTGAATCTGTGTCCATCACTAGCATGGTGTGTCTGTTCCGTAAACAAGGGTGGATATTTCACCCTAGGGAATTGTGACATACCTAAAGGTAATTTTATAAAGATGAGGAAACATTATTCTTCCCATTTTATAAACTATATAACTGAGACTGAGACATCGTCCAAGATCATCCAACAAGCCAACAGGAGAATGAGGAATAGAACATACCTTTCCTACTTCCTGGCCTGGTACTACACAGGACCACAGCTGTTCCCGATATAACCTTCACCGGCCATCTACCTGCCCTTCCAGCTGCCCTCTCCCTATTTTCACACACTTTCCTTTGACGCCTGCCCCTGATACTTTCCATTGATGCTCTCTTCCACTTCCTCCTGGATCCTTATCACTTTCAAAATGGGAGTATTGGCTGGTCACTCAGTCTTCAGCAGTCGGGTGGAGGTACCAGATAGATCTATGGAACTCCAAATTCTAAGGACCTTGGTGCGATAGGAAGTGGCCTAGTTCCAACCACTAGAGGATTCTGACAATGCTATAACAATGATATTTTGGATGTATCTCAAACCTTCCATACAACTCACTCCAAGTGGTTTACACTCATTAATGGATTAGATGTTAAGTTTCATGTCACTGTTGTGAGGCTGGAATGATCATCTCCATTTTGCAGATGCGGAAACTAAAGCACAAAAGGGACGTTAGGTCTGATACTTTGACGTCATGATTGCACTGAACTCATGTGGACTTTAATGGGAGTTTAGAGTGGCTGGTATATCATTGGAAGAGCTTGACACTTTTCAGACTGTGCATAAATGAGTTGTTTAAGATCATGGAGAAAGTCTGTGTCATAGCCAGGGATAAAATTTAAGATTCCTAGTCTTGTATCTTAACCACAAAAGCATCATTCCACCCCAGTGTACATTCCTGAATTTGATTTTCATGAATTCAAAGGGTGATGTGTTACTTTGTTGGTGTAAATGAGAAATTTAACACCATGCTTGGTGAATGAGCTAAAGCAGTAGTTCTCAACCTTTCCAGACTACTGTACCCCTTTCAAGAGAGTGATTTGTCTTGCCTCCCCCCAAGTTTCACTTCACTTAAAAACTAGTTGCTTACAAAATCAGACATAAAAATACAAATGTCATAGAATATATTACTGAAAAATTGGTTACTTTATCTTTCTTACAATGTAATTATAAAATAAATCAACTGGAATATAAATATTGTACTTACCTTTCAGTATATAAAGCAGTATAAATGAGTCATTGTCTGTATGAAATTTTAGTTTGTACTGACTTCACTACTGCTTTTTATATATCCTGTTGTAAAACTAGGCAAATACCTAAATGAGTTTTTGATGTACCCTCTGGAAGACGTCTGTGTACCTCCAGGGGTATGTGTACCCCTGGTTGAGAACCACTGAGCTAAAGTAAAGAATCAAACTGTGCAGATAAAAAAAGAAAAACAAATTTTAGATAACGTTAAATAGAAAAGGCAATCCAACAGAGACCTACAGCCAGCATGATGTGAACAAGCTTTGGTTCTCAGTAAAATTCAAATAATATCTAATACTATAAGAGTTTTAAGACCATCACAGTACCAGTTTGCACATGCCTGATCGGATTAAAGAGCAAGTCAGAAAGCACACATAAATCCCCAAAGCTGTGCCAATTGTGCAACAGAAGCCATTTTTACATATGCCGGGGTCAATAGGAATTAGAGATAGGCAGAAGATTTTCAGCAAATATAGTCAGTGTGAACCACTGATCCAATATTACAAACAATTCAAATAAATGTAACATCAAAAGCAGGAATAACTTTAAAAAAAAGATATACAACGTTAATTCAAGAAAATGCAGTGATAAGTGGTGAGTCATTTCACTTAAATTATGTATAGTCCTTGGAGGGCTTGAGGAGCTGGTCAAAGGCAACAGGAAATTAATACTGGGCTACAAAACAACTCTGGGGATTTGTGATGGGCTGCAGAGTGCTCTGCCTGTAAATTGTGAGATTAAATCCAGCCCATATCAGTAGTGACTGAACATCATTACCATCTGTTGGATGTTTGGTGGCCCAAAGTGTGTGAAATTAATGTGTGGCTTTAAATTCAGTTTCTAGTGAGTGGACAGGTGTCATTGTCACAACTGGTCAGTAGAAACTTCTGAGGGTTAGAAACTCTTTTTCTCTACTGTATTTTGGGTCAGAAACAATCAATTTAACCACAACTGAACATTAGTTGTGTCCACACCTGTGCATGTCAGTTTTGCACACCCTGTTAGATATTCCTAGCCTACAGGAGAATTGGAAAGCATTAGAGCCTTTTTTGGCAATCCTATGATTGAAGCTAGGAACTGAGTGGGTCATGAGAATGTATTTTGCTTTCTCCCTGAGGCAGGGTAGAGGCACATTAGTAGGAACTAGTAGATTAAAAAAAATTGTTGCTGCCTGAGCTGGTTGAAAAACTTTTCTTTAAATCTTTTTTTAGTTTAGTTTTTCTTTGGGATTTTGAAGTGACAAATATGAAAAAAAATGTTTGAATCAAACATTTTTTGTTTTGCTTAAAGAGGAATAAAAATGTTTTATTTAAGTTTTCAGAAACCTGAACTGAAGTAAACTGACAATGCTTTATTCAAATATAAACACAATGCTTTTCCTATTCATTTTTTATTTTAAAATTTCCAGTATTTAAAAAAAATACTTTTCCCCACAAAATCTTTTCTTTTTCTTCACTCAGCCCTTGCTAGACCCATTCCATAGGCAAACAGAGAATTACAGCAGTTGGACATCAAATTCCTCTAGAATTGCATTCACTCAAAATTAGATAAGATAGTGAAACAAATAAAGGGAAGCTTTTAAAAGTTATTGTGGATGGATTTTGAAATGATGAAAACCTTGTTTGTGATGGTAACCCCCATGAATGAAAAACACAGATGACTAAGAACATCTTGGAGACCCAGATTGTGAACTCCTACTCTCCTTGGGGAGTTTTCATTCACATAAGTAGTCTGACTGGGAATGGGACTTCATTCACAATCTCACCCATGGTTTTGCTTTTTAAAGCTATGCCAGTTTCACAACAACCTTGTACACCTGCAATGAAAACAGATGTGGTTATTTAATAGGAGTATATATTTATGTATAAGACTATCTTTCACTATACATGTTTCCAACTATGAGCTTTCTTTTTTTATCCTAAATTTTATGTTTATAGATTATGGTCTTGAAGTAACATAATACTTAAGGCTCCAATGCACCTTTCTTGGCTGATGATAGCAATGTTTTAGAACTTGATTTCTTACAGCGTCCATTGTGTCTGCCTAGAACAACAAAGCAAATACTATCTCTCCCCTCCCTCTCCAACTCTTTTCTAAGGGATTTTTTACCCCTTCAAGGATTACTATTAAAATGTAACTGGAGTCATCTTCAACTAAAAAATTAGTAGCACTGATGTTATCAGTTCAATGTATATTGGGCCATTGTAGTAAATGGGATGAAGGACTCATTACTTCCTTCTTTGATGTATGACCAAGATTTTCCAAAACAAGAGTCTAAGTTTAGATCTCATAAATTACCTCTTATTTTGGAAAAAATTTGGCCCCTGTAAGTATTGGAAGTATTGAAAGCCTGCCCTGCATGAACCTGATTTGTCACTGTCTTGCACCTCACATAGCCATTTATACATGTAAAATCTAGTGTGAAATATCACCATTCTGTTCTGTTTGTATTTTACAACCAGACCGCATATTTGTATACAGTCCAAAGCAGGGAAGAGTTTGGGATGTACCTGTTTAGGTCCTGCTCATCTAATAAAGTTTCTTCACCAAGATAGTTGGATAGCTGGATATTTTTGTAGTTCCTCAAGCCTCTGTACTTCAAACAGAAGTTCTGTAGGCTGCGTGGGGACAGAAACTACCAAAGAATGTCACACATCAATTTTGCATCCAGCACAGAACAGGGATGAGTAAGTGTTAGGTGAGAAGTTGATATAACTTTGTTCACAGTTCTGAGAAATCTGCAAGATGTTATAGAAATTTCAATGGAAGATTGACTAGGTGGCTTACAGAAATAGTAATGGCTTGCAGAAATTTTCATTTCTAGGTCACTGATTTGAGTATATCATATTTTGGCAGTACAAGTTATCAGTAGCTGATGACTCCTCTGTGACGTGTGTGAAATTAGCTGGTGGTCTGAATTCAATTCCTAGTGACCAGGTTATTTAAAATCACCATCAAAACTGGCACTAATTGGCATGGTGGTTGATGGTTGCAGCAGAGAGACCAAGCACTAAGGCAAAGTTTACATTACCATTTATAATTGGTGTCACACCATGGCATGAATAAGCCACCCCTCTGAGCAATGTAAGTTAGACCGACCTAAGCTCTGATGTGGACAGCCCTTTGTCAGCAGCAGAGAGACACTGTTGGAAGATCTGCCTGAATTCAGAGGAAATCAGACATTCTTTGGTGTACATATTACCTTATTTTGCCATTTATTTTATCTCTTTGCTCTTCCAGTTAAAGTACATATAGCTTTTGTGTTTACTTGTTGCAAATATCCTAGAAAACAAGTTTGTATATATAAAACAAGACTGTTTATAGAAATAACGAATGTTAAATTAATATTGGATAATCAAAGGAAAGCAAGTTAAAAATATCACTTATGAGAATATTGCACAAAACCGTTATTTTAATGGTTACAACCTCCAATCAAAGAAGAGACTGTCATATATACAACAGTTGTTTTTTTTTTAAAAAACTGAATACTCTCAATAACTTTCTCACAAACAATCTACAGTTGAAAAATTATTAATGGAAATTATCTGGTAAGTAATTTGGAATATCATCTCAACCTGTTACTGTTGATTGCAAAAAATTAGTATAACTTTATCTGTAAAATATTACTTTTCATTTGCACCTGCCTCTGAATTCCCTGGTTGTAGCCAGAGAAGCAGCAATGCCAAGCTACTGTAAGAATGGCACTTTTGGCCTGGTTAGAAGCAGGAATTACTAGACACCTTGTAAGAAATCATTTCTTGTGAGATTTCTAGACTAGCGGGCTTTTTGTTTGGTTGGTGGTTGTTTTGTTTTTGTTTTTTTCAAATCTAAGATTTTTTGATTGTCTCAGAAAAGAATCCAATATTGTAGGTGCCTATCAAGAGCGAACCTCTGAACATTCTGAGGCCCACACTTCACTGATTGTATGTCACAACTCATTGGAATCAGTTGCTTTAACAAATGTATACTTGAGTCTCATTTACAGTAAAGCTGTACAGCCACAGAGCTGAAAAGCGCTTTAGTGAAAATAAGCATCAGGTTTGTACTTCTCTGACAATGCAAAAGGGACTTAGCATAAATGATAATCAGGTTTTGTGTCTCCACAACACTTGCCTGTTTTCATGCTTCTTCCACTTACATGGAGGGCCTGATTCAATACCCTTTGAAGGCAAAGGAGAGCTTTTAATTAACTTATAAGGGCATTAGATCAGGTCCAAAGTCTATTTAGTCCTACCAGGGAATTTGTCTTTTACTTTCTTTAACTCAATTTCCACATAGTCCCTGAAAAGAAGTATTTCTTTGGCATTATAGTGTGGTGGAGATGATACCTGCACAACTGGATTAGTGTGCTCTGTCTCCAAATCATTAATACTGAACACATGTCAAAAACTGGCAGCAAGTCTTTTAAACATTGCTTTCTCCCTTTTTGCAGTTTCAAGCAATGTGTAATGTTCCCTCAGAAATTACCTCCAGACAAGACCTCAGAGGCCAGATCTGTACAATTACAAAGAACAAATATGTTCCAACTTTCTAAAGCTTGCTATACAGAGCATCAAAAAAGTACAAGGATCCTTCCTCCTCTAACGCCTCCCCACCTCATTTTTCCCCCTTCTCCTCTGCCAGATGATTCTTTTGTTCTGTTCCCTATCTCGTCAAGATTAAAGTGTTGAGCCCCCTTTGAAAATGATGTCACTTTCTTGCCTTGGCAGGGAGAGAGTTCGTTACAAAGCTGCAGTGTGACTGATGGCTTTGAACAGATATGGGTGGAGAGAAAAAAATGCATTCAGGGAAAGGTTTGAAACTCAATAGAGACAGGTTGACAGTTCAGCTGGCAGCAAGAGAGATTGCAAGGGGAAATAGTTGTTTGGTGTAAATCTCTCTCTCTATTTTCGTTTACAGCCATTGAAAAGCTGCTTTTGTTTCCTTGATGATTTCATCTTGAATTGCTGCTAAGGATTAGGAATCATTTTAACTATCACCTTAGAGGTGCCAGGCACCTCCAAGTGTACTGTACAATGCAGATCAGTGTGAATACAGATTCTTTTCATGATTAAGGTTTGGAAAATAATTTACTGTTGATTCATATCACCACTACATGCTGATGATTGGATCTTGTGGGGACTCATGTTTCTAGGATTTGAAAAAGCAAAATCAGGTTTGAAAATCTGAAGTTAGTCCGAGTGAAATCTGAAGACAGTCCTGCCAACCTAATAATGTTCTCTTTATTCACAGAATAGCTATCACATGGGAAATAACCCTGATCTGAAGTACAACAGCTACGAGTGGCACTGTAATTCCACTGGTGTTACCTTCCAGCCCTTGGTCTCTTTGGGCAATTGTGGCAGTTGTTTCAATGACATGGACTATTATCTGTACAGGGATAATCAGTTCATTTCATAGGGGCCGCCAATCAAACGTTTTAGAATCTAGCACAGTTTAATAATAACTGAAGGCCAGACTCTGATCTCTTTATTTATGGTAAGTGAAATCCACCCCTGTATGGTAGGCCAGTACAAAACTAATGCTCCTCCTGACTCTAGTTAAGCTGTATTTTGAAGTTTTAAGTGGTTCATTGGCCGATTCTAGCCCCCTATCCAGGGGTGAGTTTTGTCCACTGAATAGCACCTCAATCCATTATCTTCAATGGAATTTACCATGACCTAAGGTGCTTTTCAGCATAAGCAAGAGTAATAGAATCTGGCCCTACCTCTTTGTACAATACTCAAAACATTGGGCCTTTAGGCACTACTACAATAGAAAAAGTTTCTGATTCAGAGGATCGCTTAAGCACTTTGTTCAGTGAAATTTGAGCATCTATTTAACTTTAAGCATGTGTTTTAAGTGCTTTCCTGGAGAAGGATGCTTTCCAGAATTGGGGACATAATGAAGAAGAATAAATAATTTGTCTGAAAAGCATCCCAACATTCATTGAACTATTCAATAGGTTTTTTTTTTTCCTTTTTCATTGAGCAATAATAGAATGGCAGAAGTTATAGTCCAGCTCCCTTCTCGAGTGAGATTTTCCTCTACTTTACAGTTTTAGTGTTTTGTTCAGCCTCATTTAAAAAAATCCCAGTAGACAGGACTTCTTCCATTTCTCTTCATAAACTATTCCCTAGCCTTGCAGATTTTCTGGTATTCTTTTTCTCCCTTAATCATATCCTGTTACTCTTGGTTATATCTCATCTACTATACTAAGGCCTGGATCCTGCAAAAACTTGCACACAGTCTTAACTTCATACACATGGTTCATTTCTTCCCAGGATCAGGGTCTAATAAATTATTTTCCTCCTTTGTTTACAGTTTCTGTATAACTGTGGACAATCTCTATGAGAGAAACAGATTTCTTTTATTGGACCAAGTTCTGTGGATGACAGAGACAAACTTTTGAGTTCCACCAAGTTCTTTTTCAGTTGACTGTTACCATGCCCCTCTTAATCATTGCTTAGCCAAGTTATATATAGGAACAATAAGCTTAGTGGCAGGGACCCTCTTTTTGTTCTGTGTTTGTACAGCATCAAGCACAATTGGGCATATGAAGGGAATCTAGACACTGCCACCATGATGATGATGAATATATAAAGTACCATATAAGAGTGAATATTATTAGTTTCCTTACTTCTTTGCCTAAACTTTTGTATAATAGCCAGTGTTTATCAGGACATAGTAACATCATACCCCAGAACTGGCCACATTACTACTTGTGGGTAATTTGAATCATGGAGGCAGTGTAGCCTAATGGATAAAGCACTGGACCGGGACTCAGTAGATGTGGATTCTATTCCCAGTTGTGCTGCGAGCCTGCTGGATGACTTTAGCTAAGTCACTTCCCTGCTCTCTGCCTCAGTTTCCCCAAGTGTCAAATTAGGATAATGCTACTGGCCTTCTTTGTAAAGCACTTTGAGATCTAATGATAAAAGTGTTATATTACAGCTAGGTGGCATTATTTATTTGTATAATCCTTTGAGATCCTTCAGAGTGAAAGGGCACCATTACAATGTGATATATACAGTGTTATAGATCTATAATGTATGAGTTTACACACACATGAGTGAGTGAAAGATTTGAAAGGTAATATCTTTGGAAAGCAATCTCACACACACACCTGGACATTTGCACACATATGCTGAGGAATATTTTCAGCAGTCAAAATTCTCAGACCTAATTTACACTCCATATGAAAACAACAAACAAATTAGCAGACAGAAAGCTCTTACCTTGCTGTCATGTGAAAGCATCACTAACACGTCTTCATTTAGAAAGATCCTTTGACTAGAGGCAACAAAACAGTTTGTGCAGAACTATTAGGCAGCTATTCAAGTTTAAATACTAATCAAGATATTATTTGCTTTTGAATATGCAGCTATTAGTTCCTTTAAAAAATTCTTATATTTAGTACATTTGTGGAATGATACAGTTAGTGCATAGGTGGCTGTCAGTGCTATATATACACTGGTAAAATATATTCATAGGGCTCCTCTTTAATTTAATTATTTTTCTTTTCCAAAGGTGATGAACTTGTTCTGATCCCCATAGACTTCTGTCTGTTTTTCAAAGCTAAATTCGACTTGCCGCTTAGCCTCTTTTTATGAAGCAGGTAGTCTGTTTGAAGCCTAGCCTCCTCTAATTTGTAGCAGTGACACACTTTTTCATGAAGCAGTCCATTTAATGTTAGCAGTGTAGTTGTGACCTTTTCATGGTCCTTAAGAAATACTTTTTCCCTCTCTCATTCCTCCCAAGCCCAAACTTTAATATCTATTTGTAGAAATAAAAAGGATAATGAAATAAAAAGCAGGATGAAGCTGACTCTCGGATAGTGATTGATTTTACTGGAGGTGCAGTCCATCTGATTCTTTCCCTGCTAATGGGATGAAACATGCCACGTTGTTGGTGCTTCAAGCAAATGCAAGTTAGAAAGAAGCTGTTTTCTTTGTTGTTGTTTGTCATTTAATATTTTTGACCTCCATTGCTGCTTGTCAAAATACTCCAGACTTGCTCCCAGTTTAAATGAATAATAAAGAGGAGAGGAGGTGGGAGAAAAGCGAAGGAAATATGCCAAAAAATATCAACAAACACTTTTGGGCAGGTTAGCACATCAGGTCTTATTATGAGGATGGTGTCAGTGGGGTGGTACCAACGGCTCAACAGAGTGCAAATATGCCCTTTGCTGAAACTGGCCAGTTCATCTTAAAGTGACTAAAGCTCAGATTGACTTCTTGGGAAATAAAATGTTGATGTTGCAGCCCCCAAACAGCTAAAATGACAACTGTCCCAAAAGGCACCTAATTTGTCCAGCATTAAGAAACCATCACTCCTTTATTTTAAATTGTAAAGCATTAAAAAAGTTAGTGTGTCATCGATGTGTCATTCACAGCTCCTCTTCTGATTTTATTTTAAAAATGCTCTCCCCAACCCTGCGATCCTAGCTCAGGCAAAATTTCATTGCCTCTAGCTGGAGTTTTGCCTAATAAAGGGCTGCAGGATAAGACTCAAAGGATATTAAGCTCTGACATCACTATCTTTGGGCAGGACATTGTCAAATCTTAAGAGGACCCTGAATAGTGACATCCTAGATTGAGGCTGAGATCAGAATTGCAGCTCTTGCACCTCATGGGATGGTGAGTGCAACTGCTTTGTCAAAAAGGGTGAGGTCACTAGCTAATATCCCTGGTATTTCTCTGGTCCAATCCTACAGTCCTTACTCAGTCAACCCTCCCAATGAAGTCATTACAGTCACTCATTATTGCTTACGATTTAAAGTAATAATAAGCCTTTGCATTTGAATAGCATTTACATGCTCAGACTCTGTCCAAGCCATTAACTAGCATACACAAAAGCCCTTTAAGTGTTTTATCTGATCAACATGTAACTAGTTCTAGCGGTCTTTACCTCAACATCAGTTCCTCACAGACACTAAGGTTTATGGTCCATATTCTGCATTCCTTGCACTCCTAAAACACTAACTGAAATACAAAATCTCATTGAAGTCAATGGAAGTTTGGGGTGTGTTAGTGATGTGGGAATAAAATAAGATTTGTAATGGTATAGCTGCATGTTAAAGTTTCAGACTGGAATTTTGTACAATCTAAATTGTGAATGTGAAATGTTGGCAACAGAGCTCATTCATCTCCATTGTGGGCTAGTTCTGGATTATGGATCATCACCTAAGAAGTGACTTCACAGAAACTCTTTAAGGAGCCTGCTTTGTTCAACACCTGCTTTTGACATGGAGGAAAGGGGCAGATAATGAATGTGATTCTTTGGATCTTGATTAATTGAAGGGACAATGTGTGGTTAAATGTCAAACTTCATAAAAGAAAACACCAAATGTAGTTTGAATGAACAGAATAACTTCCAACCTCTTCCAACAAATGCACAAACCTTTTTGTGCTTCTTCCCCCCGATTGTGCAGAGCATTCATAGTCACAGAGAGATCAATATTCTTTGGATTATATCTTCTCTTTAAAGATGCACTGATGGCATTTGAGAAATGAGATTAGCCAGCACATTCTATGCTCATGCTCATTGTTTCCATTTGTTAGACTGAGGTTTGGAAATGTCACAGAAATTTCTATTTAGTGTACCTGCTTCCATTTAGTGTACCTGTCTGATCTTTCTGTGCCCAAACAGAGCCCATTCCTTGAGTTTATTTAGTCAATTTCTTTATTTAAATTTCTCTTTTCAGTGATATCACTATGTGTATATAGAAAGAAGCAAAATGGGTGAGATAATATCTTTGATTGGACCAACTTCTGTTGGTAAAAGAGACACACTTTCAAGCTACACAGAGCTCTTCTTTAGGTACACATTCAGGCACATTGCTATGGGAGGGGAGAGGGCTGAAATGTATTTTTATGCAATTTCATTTTTAGCTAGTACAGAGGAGCCTGTGTGCGTATGGCAGGGGGGAACCTCAGTGAAATTACAGTACCATTAACACTGATTTTATTATTTATTTGTATTGTGGTAGTCTAGGAATCCTAGTTATAGACCAAGACACAGTTGTGCAAAGCACTGTAGAAACACACAACAAAAAGGCAGACTCTGTCCCAATACATTTAAAACCTAATATAAGAAAACAGACCAAAGGTAATTACAGCCAGATGGAAGAGCACAAGTAAACAATATAGTGATTTCTAAGCCGAAAACAATGGCCCAGCAGATAGTAACTCAAATCCAACTCTGAAAACAGGGCCTTCCAACTTTTCACAGGAAATGAATTAAAATGACCTGGTTAGGATCTGAAAAGTGGCTTTCTACTGAATGCAACAACTGACCCTCGACTGTAGTCCCTGAACAGCAGCAGCGAAATGCAGGTGCTTTTAAAATCCTACTCACTTAGCTATGCAGAGTAGGATGACATCTTTAGGAATGATAATAAAGTGGAAAAAGAAATGTTAAGGACACTTCAATTATTAATTAGGCTAAAACTGATGCTTTCATGGCGCGCACACACGCTCACTCAACACCTGCTGAGCACTGCTCGCTTGCTGATAATGGTAGCTGTAGTTCATATCGTGGCTGCTTGCCCCCTACCTCTCCCGAAAGGTAAAAGAGCAAGCGAAGGTAAATGATAATAAGGCTGTGATCTATTGTGTCTCTTATAAGAAGCACTAAAGAAAGAAAATAAACTGTTCTCCTGTTCCTTGTTCTAAAGGCAATTGATTCACCTGCTAACAGGAAATTATTTACTTGATTACATTTTGAAGCTCTAGTTTAGCTGACAACCATTTGTATTACAGTGAGAATGGTCGGCCATACATTACCACTAAAAAGCCCAATCCACGGGTGTTGGATAGTGCCCTAGATGAGTTCCTCATGCTGCAAAGTGGACAAGTGACCCGAACCACTGTAATGCAGATTTCACTACTCTGCAACAACATAACTAATTTAAGCAATCATTGAAGGGACCTGGATTTCAGCATCTTTAGAATAATAGAATCATAGAATATTAGAGTTGGAAGGGACCTCAGGAGGTCATCTAGTCCAACCCCCTGCTCAAAGCAGGACTAACCACAGCTAAATAATCCCAGCCAGGGTTTTGTCAAGCCTCATCTTAAAAACCTCTAAAGATGGAGAGGCCACCACCTCCCTAGGTAACCCATTCCAGTGCTTCACCACCCTCCTAGTGAAAAACTTTTTCCTAATGTTCAATCTAGACCTCCCCCACCGCAACTTGAGACTGTTGCTCCTTGTTCTGCCATCTGCCACCACTGAGAACAGCCTAGCCCCATCCTCCCTGGAACCCCCTTTCAGGTAGTTAAAGGCTGCTATCAAATCCCCCCTCATTCTTTTTTTCTGCAAACTCAACAGGCCTAGTTCCTTCAGCCGCTCCTCATAAGTCTTGTGCTCCAGTCTTTAGCAGCAGACCAACCTGAACTGATCCAATCTGAACCTCTTTGGGTGTTTAAAAAATACTTGTACATAATTTTTAAGCATTACAAGCCATTTTATCCTCTGACACCAGTTTTCCACCAGTTTTAACTCCATCATCTTCACTGGAGTGATGTGAGTCAGGCCCAGCATATGTTATTGACTGTATCCTTCTCATCTAAGTACCTTATTAATAAAAGGTCCAGTGTGGCTAAATTGCTTATAAAGTTAATCATTGTTCACAATGTGGGGCATGTCATTCAACCAAGTTTCTTTTACAAACAGCATTAGCAAACAAGAGCCTCATATGTCACTAGCATTTATTTATTTATTTGAAATCTATATGGATCAGATGTACGATCATAACCATAATTTTCCTGTAATGAAGAAAAGGAATTTTAATTTTGTTGGTCTGCTGGTTAAAGTTCCTCCAAGTCTAGCAAAAGAAGCCACATTTCGGTAAAATATATTGACTCCGTCTCTCAAGCCATCTTTCAGTTTTTCCACTGAAAGTGTGTCACATTGCATTTATTCTGAGTTTTCTGGTATAGTCTAATAGTTCTTTCCCTCCCAAAAAGCCCACAGTGACTATATGTTTGGTTACCACCCGAACCTGAGTTTGTAAATTAGAGGTTTTTTTATGGATACATATCCTTGAATGATAATTCCAATAAACTCACCAAAGGCAATTTAAAACCTATGAGAGTCCTGTAGCACCTTAAAGAATAACACATTTCTTAGCTCTAGCAAATCCTGCTAATTCCTTTGGATTCTAAGAATAATGCTTAAGTCACAGGTAATTAAAGGTGGGGGTTTTCTCTGTCTCCTCTATTCCAAGTAGCTGTTTTCCCTTAATTGTTAGTCTACCATTTAGAAGCTCACTTCTTTCTCCTTTATGAAGTAATAGTTGTTCATCACTTCAAATTATATCTTTTTTTGATTAAAAAGCAATGCAAAAGGCAGTTTTGTTAATGCTACCACTCGCTGAAGTATTGTTCCATTTTAGGCAAATGCACTGTACAATACAGCAAATGAAGGGTGGGGGAAGGCATACAGGCTTTTCCAAATCTTAGTAATAGAAAGGATTTCATGCTATTTGAACAATCATATGCCAGTCCTAATTTTAATCCTCTAATGCTTCTTTACACACAGAAAATTAACCTATTTTAGACATGGGTAACCAAGCAGAATCATCTTCTCATCTCTTTTTAAAAAGTCTGTACAATAAATTAAATCAACATCACATATATAATCAAAACTTTTCACCCTTTTTTTCTTTCCCTTCTTTTGAATTGGGTAAGATCTAGATGCCATTTTTGGTTTTTAGACCTTTATCAAAATGGCTTGGTAAGAAAGTTCAAAAAAGGTAATCATTCCACATGTTTCAGGTTCGAAGAAGATTGCAGGCAGGGCTGGGAAGTACTTGTAGTTTTCATTCATATATAGTGTTGTATAACTGACTTCCTCTAAAGCATCATTTACTGGCCACTTCTAGAGATGGTGGCCTAGAACAATGGTTTTCAATCGTTTTCCTTTGTGGACCCCTAAAATTTTTTTAATTGAGTTGCGGACCACTTTGGAAATCATGGACATAGTCTAGGGGTCCATGATCCACAGGCTGAAAACCATTGGCCTAGATAATGGACTAGAACCACCAATGATCTATTTCAGCATGGCAAATCCTATTTCCTATGTTCTTTGTTGTTCTGTTCAGAGTGGCCAAGATCCTGAAGCCTTCATACACTCCTTACTTAGGCAAAACTCAGTTATTGTAAATCAGCAATAATGTTCCAGGTAGCTCTTTAACCAGTTCTTTTAACATTCTTGGATACAAGTTATCTGGACCTGCTGATTTAAAAAATTATCTAATTGTGAAAGCTGCTGTTTACCCTCATCCTCATCAGTTTTGACTGAGTGAGAATTTTACAGAGACAAAGTGGATGAGGTACTATCTGTTATTGGACCAACTTCTGTTGGTGAGAGAGAGACGAGCTTTGAGCCACACAGAGCTTCTTCAAGTCTGGAAAAGTTCCAGCAGGGTAGCCGTGTTAGTCTATTTTTAGCATAACAGCGAGAATCCTGTGGCACCTTAAAGACTAACAAATTTATCTGGGCACAAGCTTTCATGGGCAGAAACCCACTTCATCAAATGCATGAAGTTTCCACTTCAAGTTTCCATATATTCTAGAAGTTAGTCCAATAAAAGATATTACCAGGTCTTCACCCACCTTGTCATTCTAATATCCTGAGACCGATACAGCTACAACTACACACTGCACGAGACCTTTAAATCACCTAGTCAGCTCCTCTGAAAGAAGACTCTTAAAAAGGGAGCAGAAAAGAAAAGTTATAATTTTTGAAGTGATGTATTATAAAAAAAAATCAGGACATATTAGTTAAAGGGTTCTCTATTAAAAAACATTTTCTCACCCCCAATTTTGTCAATTTAAAATGTCAAGTTGACTGTGTCCCTTTATTTAGGAAGCATGCAAGGACAGAAATCACAACAAAGTTAAAGGGAGACTTCAAAGAGCTGAGACATTGCACAATGGCCATCATGTTTGGGAACTGAACATATGACCTTCAGCCCTATAATATATTTTATAGCCAAAAGGATGATTGTGATCATCTAATCTGACTTCTTGCATAAAATAGGGCACTGCGCTTTCCTCTGTTAATTCCTAATTCAAGTCCAACAGCTGCATTTGAACTAGAACATATCCTTTAGAAAAAAAGTCCAATCTTGATTTAAAAATTGCCAGTCATAGAGAATGCAGCACAGCCCTTAGTAAATTTTTCCAATGATTAATTACCCTCACTGCTAACAATTTGTATCTTATTTCTAGTTGGAAGTTGTCTAGTTTCCATTTCCAGCCATTGGTTCTTGTTATACTTTTGTCTGCTAATTTGAAGAACCCACTATTATCAAATTTCTGTTCCACATAAAGGTACTTATAGATGTGATCAAGTCATTCCTTAAATTTCTCTTTGATAAGATAAATAGGTGGAGCTCCTTGAGACTTTCAATATAAAGCATGTTTTCCAATCATTTATTCATTCTCATGTCTGTTCTCTGAACACTCTCAAAATCCATCTTTTACTGTGGACAGCATAGTTGATATTGTCTTTAACTCTGCTGGCCAAAAATATCTCCTTGTGTGCTTTTGCTTCCCTTGTCAATTTTCTATACTTCCTAGCTTTATTCATGGTGTTCAATATTCCTTTTTTTTCCCATTAAAAAAAAAAGCAAACTTCTTTCACTTTTTCCCTAAGAAAGTCTGGTTTTTTGGGTTTTGGGTTTTTAGTTTTTTAACCAGCATAACCTTGTTGTGATGCTTTGAGATTATTGCTTTTTGAGCAACTAGTTAAATGTTCTTAATCTGTTCCCTGTTAATAGTCATAGCCATCACCTCTACAGTTGGAACTAAAGAACTGAGGCCTGGTCTACACCCGCAGTGAAATTCAGTGACAGTCGATGGCAGCTTGCGTATCTCCCATCGACTTCATAATTTCTAATTAGCACAGCATCCCCACTACACTGTGCCAACGGGGAACGCCCTCCCATCGATGCAGCATTAATCTTTTTGTGGGGGAGGATTTACTGAGTCGACCTCCGGATCAATTGAGCAGGTCTCCTTTGCAGCTCAATCGATCCTGCAAATTCGATCTGGTGGCGCCAACAATACTGCTGTGAATGTAGACATACTTTAAATATCCTAGCTAGGAGTTATCAATCCTCTGTGAGTCTTATGAAGGGGAAATGTGGAACTCATACTGATAAGTGGATACCTCCAAATGTTTTTTTGAATTTTTTAAAAAATGTTACTAACCTAAGCCTATAGGAAGCCTCTAAGGAGTGCAGGAACTATTAACACCTACGTCCACATTTACTTACAGTAGTCCTGAGGTTTACCTCTGTGTAATGCTTTCTGAAAAGTTCTGAAAAGTCAGAGTTCTGGCCTGTGGTTCATCAAAGAGTTAGACTGAGGTGCAAGAAGAAAGGGGAATAATAGAATTATACATATCTCCTCAGCATCCCTTAAACTGGTACCTACACTATTTTTATTAACACATCAGCAATCGTGTCTAAATGAGTATAAATCAGTGATACTTACAAATTGAGGAGCTGAAAGAAGGTATAAATTACACCAACCCATAATCCCATGCACTTATTTACATATCAGCTCTGAATTTGAACCAGGTTCTAATTTATCAAATAAAATCTATTGTCACAACGTAGGTGAGCTACCACCACAAGTGCTATCATATGTTGTGTTTTAGAAGCTCTCTGTATTATTCTGTTATAAACACATTTGTGCCCTTCTGTTAAGCCACTTTGGAAGCTATTACTGTATAGTGCTTAACATGGTATAATAATACAGGACAAATGAAAAAACATAATGGCATGTATTTGAAATAGAAAGTAGAAGCTCGGTTTACATGCTATATGATTGCCTCAAAAGAATAAATTCAGATAAAAGTAGTAAATGTCATAAAGTATATGACATCCCAGTAACTCCAAAATTATGCCCACTAAGGGTTATGAGCGATGTGGCAATAAAGCAAGGTAGAAGAGGAAATGGCTAGATGTCAATTTAACTGCAGTGTAGTTTAAAATGAAGAAGGAAGCTTTACCTTTTCCACATGTGTGAATGTCTAGCACCTCTTTTCTCAGTACTCAACTGATCACCGGGAAGGTTCATATAGAGGCATACATTCTACTTTTATAAGTCTGAAAACACTTCAGTGATAACAGCTCTGTTTTGGAAAAGATTTTTCTAAGCACCTTACACATACTAGAGCTGAACAAAAATGTTTCCCTGCCTTGGACTTGGTTTTGGCTTCATTTTAGATATGCTGATTCCATCATCATCCATTTCTGCTGCAGGTTTGTAGGAAATATTTATCACAGCAAGCAATTTCCTGTAGATTGAAGTTTTATGGATGGGTGAACCAACTCAGGAGAAAAGGACGGGAGGTGGGGAAGAAGAAGAAAAAAAGAAACAGGTGCTTTCAGCGCTTATTCTGTTTTTAGTCTCCGCTGGAGCTGTCAAGATGGGGCCCAATTAAAGAATTTTGTGAAGCTAGTTATCGTGATGTGGACCACTGTCCACTAGAAAACGGGTTACGACAGTTAACTAGAGAAGTGTGACAGCTCAAGCTCAGTCACACATGGGCAGCCTCCTTTACAAAGAGGGGATTATGGCTCCGCAGCCAGGGCCGGATTAACTCTCCTATGGGTCCGGGGCTCCTCATTTTGTGGGGTCCCTTATGGTGGTGCTCTAGGGACTGGGAGCACTTGGGCCAGCCTGGGGCAGACTGGCCAGCCTAGGCTGAGGTGGGCCAGCTCTGCGGTGCGGTGCAGGTTGGCAGCACTTTAGGGGGGGGAGTGCTTGGGCTGGAGGCGCCCCGGGATCTAGGGCAAAGTGGCCAGCCCTGGAATGGAGTGGGCTGGCACTGTGGCACAGCGTGGGCTGGAGGGTGGTAGTGCTCTGGGGACTGGGGCGGACCGGCAACATGGGGCTGGATTGGGTCCGTGCCTGGTGCTGGGGCACTCTGGCAGTGGAGGAGGAGGACCGCTGGGGCACAGGATGGCCAGGGTAGGTTGGGGTGAGGCAGAGCTGGGACACAAGCTCTGGGGGCACTTAGGGCACTCTGGTACTGAGGTCACCTGGCCAGCCTGACTGGTGCTTGGAGTTGGGACACTCAGGGTGGGGCTCTGATGGGAGAGGGATGGAAGGGGTGTGCAGCTCAGGCAGAAAGGGCAGGGCTGTGGGCTAGCCTTCCTGAATGGGCAGTTCACTAGCCTCCTGAATTTTGTTTTGTGGAGCCCTCCTTAATTCGAGGCCCTGGGCTATAGCCCCTAAAAACCCTGCACTCATCTGGTCCTGTCTGCTGCCCCAAAGGAACTAAGCAAGAGGTCTCATTCATTAGCAGATTTCTACCAGGTTATCTTAAAGATAAAAAGAAAACCAATTATAACTATTTACAGAACTTAACCCCAGTAAAACCTGCATATAAGTGGAAATAAATAATGTCTAGATGTGCATAAGAACATAGCATAATAACAGTCATACTGGGTGAGACCAATGGCCCATCTATCCTGGTATCTTGTCTTCTGATGGTGCCTCATACCAGATGCTTCAGAGGGAATAAATGGAAAAGGCAATCATCAAGTGGTCCATCTCCTGTTGCCCACTTCTGGCAATCAAAGGCCTGGGACACCCAGAGCATGGAGTTGCATCCCTGATCATCTTGGCTAATAGCCATTGATGGACCTATCCTCCATGTACAGTGCATATTAATTAAAAACACCTTAAACTGAAAGTTCTTTGATTTAATGGTCAAATTAGAAACGGATACACATTACAATTCAAATTCTAGTCCCTTCATTGACTCCAATATTTGGTCCTATAGATATATATATTCACTCATACATTTCTGACATTTTTTGTATTAAAACACTTTTTTTAAATGGCATTGGATTTTTTTTAAATAGGCATTTCCACTGTATTCGATATCAAATTAACTGTTTGTCTTACTGGGGGATGGAAAAGATGCTGTAATGGAAGAACATGTAAAGTGAGTTTATCTCTTTAAAACAATGCGGGAGAACATACTTGAAATATCTCCTCCATATCTTCCTCCCACTTCCTCTTTCTTGATTGTCTCTTTGATAGGCATAGAACAGACAGAAGAGGTAGAGCTCCTTGGATCTATGGATAAAAGAGTAAGCGTTAGCTTACAGGGAGTCGTATAAATAGTCTATTAGACTAGGCTGTTCCACAATGTTGTGAGCGTAGGAATGAAGTAAAGATAGAAGTGAACTAATTATGCACAAGAGTTGCTGTGCTGGAAATCCAGGAAGTGAACACCAAAGAGAAATCCCTTTCCTTGTTCTTACAATACCTGTAAGTGTAATAAAGAAACACTGGGCCTGTTTTTTCATTCACTAAACTGCTGTAAAGAGGGTCTATCACTATCAATGCTAATGGAGTTACATGAGTATAAAACTGGTGTAGATGAGAACAGAATCAGGCCCATTTAGCTGATTAAAGACTATGCAATTCATTACTTATTCTGCCTAGTTAAGAGTTTGGGCTGGAGGACACAGAACCTGAATATAGACTGGGTGTTTCTCTCTCTCACCCCACATTTCCATTTCCTCTTTGTCTCAAACGTCAAGTCCAATCCTGAGAACTGTTGAAAACCAAAATTCCCCTACTGCCATAAGTAGGAGTTGTGGGTGGTCTGCATTCTTTAGGATGAATACAAATTATTAGTGCAACATGACGGGTGAAATCCTGGCCCCATTTAAATCAATAAGAGCTATGCCTCTGTCTTCGGTGGAACCAATATTTCCTCTAGGTGTCTAGTCATGCAAAGCTTACTCACAGAACTCGGACAAGTAGTTCCAGAAAAAAAAATTACTGTTGTATTTTGTCTTTGGGATCATTAGTATAATGGTATTTGCTAAGCTTAAAAAGTCCCGTTACAAAAGAGACTATTATTAGGACTGACTGGAAAATAAGAATTTTATTTCATAAAGAATTTTGAGGTTTCAAAATTTGTTTTCATTCCGCACTGGAATTAAAACACTTTTGTGTGAGAGGGAGAGGGTCTTTTGTTTTGATTAGAAATTTCATCTTGGACTTTCAAAACCTTTTTCATGAAAATGTTATCAAAACTGATAATTTCCATGAAAGATTTTGACAAATTGGCTTTATGAAAAAACATTATGTTGGAAATTCTCAACCAGCTCTAATTACTATACAGATCAGAGATGTGGGTCCAGGCAGTCCTTAATAGCCATAAGAAAGCAGCAGGATTATTTTATTCCATATAAGTATTTCTCCCGAGAAGTCTGATAAACAAATGAAGTAAATAAGGTACCTTTTCAGAATGTCACACAAGAAGTAAAATGGCAAATTTGCTTAATGAATAATGGGATTTATGTACTCCTTGTGCACAATGGAAAATGTATTTCTTGGTCTTTAACCAGATTTCATGGTGGAAAACATGTCTCCCCCAATTCTTTTTTATGTCTTTGTTTCCTGTTCTTTCCCCTCTATTCATTTCTTTGTGTGCATGTTGCTAAGAATTGATAAGAACATGTGTCACTATCAGCTGAAACTTAATTATGATTCTGTAACAGCACAGGCAAGAGTGACAAATTGGTTGGGGTGTTGTGCTCTACTTTCCTAGAAAGCTTCTGTTCCCGAAGGTTACCAGATCAGAAAATGCCTTGATACCTTACTCCAGTTGAATAATACCTTTCTCCATGAGTGACACTGCTGAAATCAATAGGACTGCTCATGAAGTGAGTTACTACTTAGCCTGACAAAGGTGATAACAATCTGTTCTTATGGATGAAAATAATCTTTTGTAAGTAAAGCCAGTTGAAAAAGATAGTGGGGAAACTGGTAGAACTTTTGCCTTTTTTCCTCTCTGAAAATTCTGTTTACAACAGCTTTGAACTAGAAATAATGAGTTGAACTAAGAAAGAGAGAATGTAAGTTGAATAGCAAGAAAGAAATCCCTGAGAGGGAGGTCACTAGACTGTGAGGGTTGTTGGCCAGACAAAAATGGTGCAAGTCCCCCTTTTTAGGGATGTTTTAAACAAAGTTAGACAAAACATTTAGACTCATAGACTCATAGGTCAGAAGGGACCAATATGAT
>ML675611.1:33650644-33664469 GCA_007922155.1 Mesoclemmys tuberculata
ATCTATCTATCTATCTATCTATCTATCTATCTATCTATCTATCTATCAATTTTTCTCTGTAGTCCTCAGTGTTCCTTTTTGGAACTATTTCCTAAGAACTAGGCATAGAATGAATTTAAAAAAAAAAATCAAAAACAAAAGCAAAAAAAAAAAAGAAAATCAAGAAAGCCAAATGCAATACGCTTTGTGCTAGACAAATCTTATTATAATGAAGACTCTTCCTGACAATCATTCCTTTGAATGAAGATTTTCTGAGGCCTTAATACAAATCTGTTGGTCTCAGAAAAGAAATGTCCCTTAGTTTGTCCTCTTTCAGAAAGATCTTTTCTAACAGTAGATTAAGGCCAGAGCAAATATGAATCACCCATAGGGAAGACTGTGGATTTTGGAAATATCAGAAGATAACCAGGTACAGAGTTTTCAATGAGATACAGCAGAGCTGTATAAAATAGTTTTATATCATCATACTTTTTTTATGCTTTCCAGTACTGGAAAGACTTCACAATTCATGTGATATTGAACACAAAGTGACACTCAAACACAAATTGGTCTAGATTTTTGTAACAACTGATCTTTGAAATTGCAGAGCCATTTTTTAAACATTTGGTTATTTTGTTTCTTTTCAAAACTGTGGTGGGCAAGTTGATAAATTTAAAATCAAAATGTCTATATCTTAATCTGATCCTTGGTAAAGTCAGGTTAACTGTCAAATTGAAAACAAAAGTTATTTTTACCACCCTGAATCTTTAAAATCCCACCTGTCCTGCAGAGGATTTCCAGCAGTTCCAAGTGATTAAAATGATCACTGGATGATACTGAGTTCTGTAAACACTCACCTCTCTTTCTGCAGAAGAGCTGAGACTTTAAGACTCCTCCAGGACTGAAGTAAGAGCCAGAGTAAGCCACATGGCATGGTAAACCCTGCATCATGGCTGGAGTGTGAGAGATAAAGCAGCTGAGAGAAGAAGGGCAGAGAGCTGGTAGAGCCTTTGTTATCAGATCTAAATGGTAGTGTTTAGCACTCACTGCACATTGGAGAATCAGGCCCTTTACACATTGTTTATGTGACAAAGTCAGGCTGGACAGCTGCACAAGAATGGTCTTCCTGGGTTCTGAAATGTGGGCTAGTGCAAGCCAGCCCACAGCTGAAGGCCCCTCCTGCATCCAAAGGGGAGAAGCTACTGAGTCTAGGATTCAAATAATTATGGGGGGACAACAAATGAAGGAGAAGAAACAAGTCTGAGGGTCAAAAGGTCAAGTAGGGAATCTCAAGGGGACTCTGAGAAGAGAACCCCAGACAGCACCACCACTCCTCAAAGATGTCTAGGGAGCCAGCGGATGCTGCCCAGAGGAACTCTTCCTGGATACATGAATGAAGAGAGAAACAAACTGTTGGCCACAGTTGCAGAGTACCCACTTGGCCAACATCCTCTCCCTGGTGTTATAGATGGCCACTCTGGCCATCATCAGGAGGAGGTTGATGAGGAGATCTAGCGACTTCATGGGGCTATGAATAGGGTGTTCATAAATTAGAAGCTGCAGGGAAAAGTGCAGCAGAATGGTAAAAGAAGGTTCAGGAGGAGCCGGAAAAGGGGCTGCAACCTGGAACACTTAAGATAAGCATGCACCAAGGTCTCTCTCATGCTGCAAAAAGGGACAGGTTTCAGCGATGGTGGGTGAACCACATCAGGTACATGCCCATGCTCACGGCTCCATGAAGGAGCTGCCAACAAATACCCCTAGCAGCCGTGGAACCAAGGTGGAATATGGACTGGCCCATGGGGGTTTGTCACCCTCAACAGGTGGCAAAAAGTACTGCCATGTACTGTCAGGGCAAGACACAAGGGTGAGGAAATGAAAAGTGTGGAGCACAAGACTGTACAGATGTGTCCCTGGCATGGTTTGGAAATGAACCAGTTGTAGGTCATGCAGCTGGCTTGAGGTGTACGGAGGGGGTGGCTGGAGTGACTTGTGGAACACAGGCCCGATGAAAAGATCAGGAAGGCGAGGGGTGAGGTGCAAATGGGGAGCTGCTCAAAGTAAACCCAAGAGGCAAGCAGTACGGGTGCCATCACCTCCTGAAGTACATGCTGGGGGATTTCAAGGTTGGAGAGCCCCCGCGCTAACCTAGTGCTAGGGGATCCACCATCATCCTTCCGATCATAATCTAGGAGGACTTCACTTCTGGTGGCTCCTGCCAGGACCCATGTCTGGTGCACCGAGAGGGATACTGCCACCTGCACACCAAGCTGAAGATTGTGTAGCAGGGACTGTGCAAGGAGATCTGCCCCTCAGAGGCCACCATGGACCTGATTGCTGAAACCAGCTTCCAGGTCCGGAGGAGGTCCTAATAGAAGACCAACAACATGGGGAGGTCTCGTGGAAGACCTCGTGAATGAAGATAAAAGACATGCCGGTTATATCATTGCCCTCAGAGGTGGTGGAGGAAGGCATGTGTCAGTGTGCTTCACGCCAGATTACCTACACCATAAAGAAATCTGTGTGGGGCCTGGAGACAGATTAAATGGATCTGAGTGCGGAGGCAAAATAGGTCCTGTCTTCCTTCCTCCAGGTGGAGACTCAGAACCCCTGCAGACACCCAGTGCAGTCCTGGCCAAAACATTTCCAGAGCTAACCTCTGGAGACAGGGCAGGAAACCTGGGGCAGGGCTCAGGGTGTTGAATTAGTGCCAGAGAATGGCCAGGACCTGCTGGTTAAGCACCACTGCCCTCCCTTGCAGGGAAACGCACCAAAGCAATCCTGTTCATCCGCTCAGCCACCCTGTCCTCCAAATCCTGCCAGATCTCCAACATGGAGGGGTGGGTGGTAGAAAGATAGACACTCAAATAGAGCAGGAGACTGTTCTCCACCAGATGTCCTGAAGTGTGGATGGGAGGGAGCTCACCTGCCACACATCCCTGACCAGAGGTTTTGACCCAGTTGACCCAGGTGGAGGAGGCTACTGAATAAACAGTCTGGGTAACCTCTGGTGGAGGTGGTTTACCTAGGGAAAAGCTCTCCTGTTGAGGTAGTAGCATCTTTACTAAAGCACTGCAGTGACTGCTGCAGCTTTTTAAGTATAGACCTGCTCTCAGACATAATTTTGGGCCACAATTCCCCTCCTGCTTCTTCCTTGCTCTCGTGCAGGCCAATACCACCAGCAAATCAGAACATCATAAGGGCTCGCTCAGATGCACTGGCCAGCAAATGAGGGTGGGGAGGTGCTGCCTGTTCCACTTCTTTCACTGTTGGCTTTGTGCTGACATGCTAAAGGGAGGGAGGATGTGGTCACAAACAGGGTTCTTATTCTCTTGCATGGTTCCTGGAGTCTGACTCAGTATCTAGCCCTGAATACATATCATACATTCACCCATATTATGCCTCTGGGCTAATAGAGATTGTGACCAACCTTGTTAAATGCCTACGAGAATAATACTAAAAGACTTTCATTCTTCTAAGGCATCTTGTCATTTGAGGATCTCTTTACTCTCAAGAAGCCTGTGAAGTAGGTAGGTTTAGCAGGACAGAGAGGTTAAGGGCTCAGTTGTGTCTGAGAAGCACAGCCATGAGTGAGGACAGCAGAGTACTACATGGCCCCAGCAGGAGCACTGGGGGTATCCTGGTTCCTGGAGTTTCCCAGAGCACAAAGAGTGCATGTGCTGCCACACCTTTTAAGATGGTGTAGAATGCACTGTCCTGTGTGCCCAGCCATCTTTCTTAGTATATGTGAAGGGGGAAAGGGCTATAGCTTAATATTTGCCAAATTCCCCTCCCCACCTTTACAGAGAGCTAACACCCCAATGTCACTAGGTGGGAGCAGCCCCTGCACTCTAGGATCTACAAGGTCGGCAACTGGGCCCACGTGCTGCGTGCATTTAAAGGAAGGAAGAATTTCCCATGTACTCCATCTCTCCACTCTTGCTTGCACAGCTAAGCAGTGGCTGAGCTCAGTTCCAGTCTCCTGTATAACTTGCCAATGACAAGATGGCAAGTCAATGGCAGAATAGGCTGGAGTCCTCTTAGCCAACTTGATGTAAATATCAGACCAGTGGTTCTCAGTCTTTCCTTTACAGCTGACCCTCCCTTTTCCAGACCAGGATTCCTCTCCCATCTGAACCACCCTACCCTTTCCTTTAATAATATGGAAAAGACTGATGTGGTCATGACTTGCTGACACTGATTCGCAAACTACTCCTAAAGGGCTCATGATGCCCCCAATTGAGGCCCCATGCAGTAAAGCTCAGAGTTTCTGGATAAAGTGTTGAATATTTTAAACACAGAAAGGACAAAAATCCATGTATTTATATTTTGATTAGTTATTTAAATGATCTATTCTACAGCTGGCCAAAATTTTCTGAAATTAGATTTTTTGGACCAATTTTTAGCTGCAATGTTGTCTTTCAATGAGGGGAAAAAATCAGCTAATATTTTGTTCAACTATAAAGCTGGTTGGGACTTTTGTTTGTTAATTTTTTAAGCACTTAAAAAGAAAAGTGAAAAACAATTTAGAAAGTTATATGTATATTTTAACCAGTTTTTCCAATCAGCTCTGTTCTGTCAGACTATGGACTGTAAAACTAGAAAGTCTGTTTTTTAAAGCCCAGCCCTGGAAAGGCATCATCAGATACAAGGAAAAGAAGGGCACCAGAATGCAGGGGGAAATCTTTAATGCTGTGGAGCAACTGGCGGTGCCTCTGTAGATCATAGGGAACTGATGGAAGTGTCATTGCTAATAAGTGAAAGCACTTTTTACCAATTGTTTGAAACTTTGATATCTCAACAAATAAGATAGAAATGCCAGAATGATTCTTAACAAAATACCAAGTGCCATCTTTCAAGATCAATTCAAACATAAGATCCCTTTATACATTAACCATAGCATCAGTCACTGTATACTACACCTAGAAAACGAGGCCCTTTATTTATATTAAGAAGCCACATGGGAGCTGTTTATTTGCTTCCCCTCCAAGTCACTCAGCTGCTCCTTCCATTTGTGGTCTTAGGGCTAATTACATAACTTCCTTAATTTATACCCGCTGGTAAATCAGATCAGAGCATTACCTGGAGGGCAAGCTCTAATTAGAGGAATTTCAGAACAAATTGTCTAAAGAGCTTGTTTAGTGTGATTAAATGCAAGTGATGGGCCCCCCTCTCTCTCACTCTTTTTAAAAAACATGAATATTTACTTTGCACTAAAACCTGGTAGATTAATAAACAACAACCAGTAACAGTAGTTCTAAATAAAGGGCTATAAAGTGAGTAGTTGAATCAGTAAAGAAAACAAAGTGGATTTTCTTGTCTGCAGGTGAATGTGTACACAGTCAAATACTGCACAGTGTTTGGGCCTCTGTCAGAAAAAATAACGAGAAATAGTAACTGACTGCATCATCAAGGACCAAAGGGGCACCAGTGCATTTCCAAACATGTCAGACTGTCAATAACATTTTCTGGAGAGAAAGCAAAAAGATTAATAGCAACACCTTTCATCTGAGGCTCCACTGTAATTTTGAAAACATTAATCAAGTCTCTCACACTCCTGTGCAGTAGGTGTTCTCTGTTTTCTGATGGGCAAACTGAGGTGCAGAGTGGTTAATGGCCACATTGTTACAGCCCTTCCTGGGCTCTGAAGCCGAGTAAGTGGGAATAACTCCCCTCTTGCCTCAGCTGTAAGAGGAAAGGCTGAGCTAATTAGCTAGTTGTCTAAGTGGATGGGGAGCTTTGTCTTTCCTCACTCCACCTCACTGGTCAGAGTAGCTGGTTGGGTTCACTGGGGGGAGGAGGAAGGATCTTCATGATAGGATGTGAAGGAACATACTTTTTTATAGAGCAAGGAGGAAGGATTGTGAAGCCAAGTCTATGCTATAAAATTGTCAACATAAGTTATGTTGGCGTACAGCTGCCACAGTGATTACATTGCTTGTGAGTGTTTACGCTTTGCTCCTTGTGTCAGCGGTGCATATCCTCACCAGGAGCGCTTGCACCAATTGAACTGCCAGTTTGGGGCACTATGGGATGGCTTCTGAAAGCCAGCAAAAGTTGGTGTAAACAACGCAGTGTTTACACTGACATTGAGTTGACTTAACTACATCAAAATTGATGCTATGCCTCTCCATGTGGAAGTGGAATTAAGTTAGTGTAGTGGGCAAGTTATTTATGCAAAATTTTAGAGTAGACTCTTACAGAGTTAGTTTGACATAAGCTATCTTGCATCAGCCTAACTCTGTATGCTAGACCAAAGCCAACTCTCTAGTTGTCTCCTGGAGTGGTGTAGTTATTTGCTGCAATTTGAAGTTACAATTTCATCCATAGTGCTTTATCAGAGGTGGGATATTGAACCAATGGGTGACCTGGAAATAGCATCATTCCACCTACCCGAGTTGATAAACCAGGGTTGTTTTCCCCTAAATTATCCTTTGTTCTCATTCTTGTCGTCATCTAATTGAAAGAGTAACAAGAGGGTAGTAGTAATAATAGGATAGTAATAATGCAAAGTTGATGATAAACTGTCCTACATTGGGTGAATTATGATACAAGTGATTTGTTAGCCACCTTCCCCCCATTGCCTTATCAGAGCAGAAAAAAGAAATGTCTGAGTAACATATGATTCCTGCTTCTCTGTTTTGAGACACTTTATCTCATGTCCAGCTTGACTTTTGCAGCCTTTAAGTAAAAACATTAGGAACAACATGCTTTCTGGGCTCTTAGGCTAAACATTTCTGTTGGAGAGGAGATATTAACTTACTGGAAGTGGGGTACCCAAGGGTAAATGCCCCATAAGAGAATAGTATCTGCAAGGGTTGCTGGAGGGATATGGCTGCCAAAGTTTCCATAATAAAGGCAAGAGTTTATATAACGACAAAGAAAAATCATTATGGGCTGCAACTTGGCATTTAATGCAACCCCTCCTCCCCAATCCCCCCTCAATCAGCTTTTTATAGATTTCCATAGGGTAGAGTGTATTTTCCAACACTTTTTGTGGAAGATGGCTATCATGCTTTTTGTTTTTATAATAAGCTTGTTTTCCCATCTCTTCATCCACAATGTGGGCAGATGTGTCAGTATTATTATTTTTTGAAAAGTGCATTTAACTGGATAAAATTACGCTGCCGAGGGCTCCCATGCACACACATTAGAATTGGGCAAAAACCCAAATCCTAGAGCTGAATGCCTCCAAACTTTGATGGAGTTGAGATCTGAACTTTGAAATTGGCTGCAATCTCTGTAACAGTCAATATTCACTTTTTGGAGGCTTAGATCCAGAACCAAACTTAGTTGCTTTGGCTCACCTCAAAAACACACACACAGATTTAGGACATCTGGTCCATCTCACTACACAGTTAGGATGTGTGTGAAGTAGACTAGATTGTGTGAAGTACATATGTAGCCTGTAACTGTTATGACTTGTTTTCCCTGGTGCAGTGTGTGCTTCCCTCTGTGGCTGACTAACTAGACTTCTATCAGTTAGCTCATCTTTGACTTCAACAGGAGTTCTGTCTCAGTAAAACCAGATTAAGAAGTCCAGGAGTGGGGCCATACCTGTTAAATGATTACTTTGCAGCATTAGGTGCTAGCAGCATTTAATCCAGATGCCCTGTTCCTAACTCTGGCTCCATAACCACTCTCAACAGCTGTGTTTCACTACAACAATGGGACAGCTGTCAACTACAAGAGTGAGACTATGAATTCTGGGGCAGAGATGTCTTGGTCTTGACTCATGATTATGGAACTGAGCCTTGGATCTCATCAAAATGATCATAGATGGACCTCAGTGCCTTCAGAGCAGAATGCTTGTGGAACGGTGAGCGGCATGAATTACATTTTCTCAATCTGATTTCCCCTTAATAATCACACAATTAAACAAATACACAAAAGATTTGCCTCCCTGAGACTGGGGAGGAGGAGAGGGAAAGACAGGGGTGGAATAGGATCCTATGAATTTGGTTAAAATGTGCAGGATACTGAAATATTTGTATATGGTAATCTGAGGAAGGTTGGCACTGGTTGGGGAATTAGGAGATCTAGGTTAAATTCCCAGCTCTGCCAGACATTATGAGACTTGTATAATTATATGAAGTTCACATATACATAATAACATGAAGTTCATATATAAGGTTCAAAATCAGGACAAGCTGCTTTAGGGTTACTTAACCCAGTAGACAACAAAATGTGTGCAACCAAAGCTCCGTTTCACATGTCTAAGTGAATCTGTTTGAATTAATGAAAGTGTCAGAAAAGAATGCTTAACTTTATAACCTTGATTCACAGTCTTCCTGCTAACTACTCTATCAGGACAAGTCAAGTTTATATTGCTTGATTGGAAGTTTATTTTATTTGCTCAGACATGAGTTAAAGTTGTAATTTTCCTTGACTGCACCTATAAAATGGTCATATCTTGGAGTTGGTACCCAATAAAATAAAACAAACAGACTAACTTTTCACTGGTATCCAGTCAATACACTGTAACCTGAAAAAGACATAGAAGTGCAAGATTATGAGGATTTTTTTAAACCTCTATTTGTAAAGAGGCAAAATGGAAAAATAAATTTGTGTGGATGAGGGGAGGGAGGGGCTGAAGACTCCTTGAACCTGATGTTCAGAGGTGTTGAGCATCCACAACTCCAGGTGAAGTGAGTAGAATCTATGGATGCTGATAAATTCATATAGTCCAAGTCCATAAGGGATCATGGTGATCACCTCGTCTGGCATTCTATATAATATAGGCCATAGGACTTCCCCAAAACAATTCTGAGGGCATATGTTTCAGAAAAACATCCAATCTTGATTTCAAAATGGTCAGAGATGGAAAATCCACAACAACCCTTACTACACTCTTCCAAATTACTACAAATTCCAAATTAAAGATTAATTACTCTGACTGTGGGGGAAAGGAGAGGGAGGGCTTTATTTTCACTATGAAGGTGCCTAGCTTCAACTTCCAGCCATTGGATCATGTTATACTTCTTCTCTGCTAGATTGAAGAGCCCATTATTTAATATTTGTTCCCCATGTACATATTTATAGAGGGTGATCGTCACCCCTTAACCATCTCTTTGTTAAGATAAATAGATTGAGCTCCTTGAATCTATCAATATAGAGTGAGCTTCTTGAGTCTATCACTAATTATGTAATCATTCTCATTGCTCTTCTCTGAACCCTCTCTAATTTGTCAAGATCCTTCTGAAATTGTGGACACCAGACTAGACACAGTATTCCAGCAACAGTTACACCAGTGCCAGATACAGAGGTAAAAGAACTCCCCTACCCTTACTCTGTCCAAGGATCACATTAGCCATTTTGGCCCCCATGTCACACCGAGAGTTCATGTTCAACTGATTATCCATCTTGACTCATAAATCTTTATTCAGTCACTGCTTTCCAGGATAATGTCCCCCATTATGGAAGTATGACCTATATTCTTTGTACCTAGATGTATACATTTACATTTAGCTATATTAAAACACACATTGTTTGCTTGCACCCAGCTGACCACGTGATCCAGATCCTTCTGTATCTGTGATCTGTCCTCTTCATTATTTAACATACTCCCCCTACTTTATGTGGCGTATGAAAATTTTATTGGTGGTAATTTTATGTTTTCTTCCAAGTTATTAATAAAAAAGTTAAAGTGTGTAGGATCAGGATCAGGATCTGCTAAAGAAACACCCATTCTCTGGTGATTTCCTGTTTACAATTATATTTTGAAACCTATTGGTTAGCCAGCTTTTAATCCATTTAATGTGTGTTATGTTAATTTTATATCTTTTTTGATATTTAATCAAAATATCAAGTGGTACCAAGTCAAATGCCTTACAGAAGTCTAAGTATATTTAATCAGATAAATCAAATTAGACAGGATCTATTTTCCATAAACCTATGTTGATTGGAATTAATTGTATCACCTTCCTTTAAAAATCAGGGTTAAAGTGTCGCACATTGGGCATCCAAAAAACTGAGAGATCCAACATCACTAGCCACTTTAGAAAATGTTGACCCTAACTTCTGTAAGATTGATGTTTGCACTGATGGTATTCATGACTTTACAGAAAGAGCTCAGCACTTCACGGAATTGGACTTTGAAACCAAATTTCTTAAATCTGCAAAATTGGTGGGGAAATCTCATTAAAATAGACTTTCTGATTGGATTGCTGCACCATTGTTTCTAAGTATGGGCAGAACCATGAAATGTAGAAGGAAGAATGAAATCATTATTTTATTAGAAAGTAACAGTAACAGTGTGTTTGACACTTTGTGATCAAATAACAATCTTTGTACTTCTATTGATCCTCCCATCCAAGTGTAGCAAGTCACTTTACAGCAGGCTTCACAACAAATGGGAGTATCATATTTTTGGAGATGGAAGTTGAGGCACAGAAAGGTTTAGACCAAACTTTTCAAAAAAAGCCATTAAATTAGGGCTTCTTAATTTTGGGTCCTCATAGGAGATAGGACATTAGTAGTTGCAGTGTCAAGCATCCACAAGTCATGCGCAAGTTAGTGGGGATTAGGCCAGATATGTCTCAAGTTGGATGCCCAACATGGAGACACTCAAAATTAATGGACACGTTTATGAAAATGTTAATATAAGTGACCTGATCATATTCACAAAAAGTATATAGCAAGGCATGGTGTAAACCCAGATTTCTAAATCTCTAAATCACTGTTTTAGCCACAAGACAATCCTTCCGTGCTAAGAAAACTTACTCCCTGTCCTAAGAAGCTAACAACGGACCTCAGCCACTGACAAGATATGTCTGATACAATTAGTATGTGATAAAAAATGTAGTCTCAGTGCTTGAACTTCCCAAACCAGATGAAAGTTTGTCTCAACTGCATTATCTGAATTAGTCGGCCCTTCTTATTGATTATGATTTAAGGCTCTGAACATATTTTTACACCTGTTACATATTCACCTTCCCTTCATTTTTGTCTAGGTCTCTCCTAAAACAATAAAGCATATCAAGAAGAGAAGGTAGTCTAATATGAAGAAGAGTGTCTAATATGGGAATTTCATGCCAGATAGTACAATGCACAAAGTAAATCCCTGGCAACGTTGTAAAAGGAATGCATTGGGGAGGCATTAGTTTGAAAAATTACAATTGCTGAATACTTTTTAACATTCCTGTGGGATTTTTGTTGTTTTTTTGCTACATGCAGGTATTAAAGTATCAAATTCATAGAAATTGTCAATCAACTTTCAAGTGTAGTGGATAAAATGATAGGGATATAGTAAGAGCCAACTTCAGCTTCTCACAAAACTTCAAGACTTTTGTTGAGGATCTGAATAATTTGATAATTTTCTTTGTTCATATTCATGCATTTGCACAGGTGCTGGTTCTGGAAAGGACCTATTGAAGAATTGCAGAAATACTTCAAACTGATCTTCAATTATTTTCAGAAATTCTGTTCTGATCAGACTTCTAGACCCATTTTTTGCAAAGAACATCTGGAAATTCACTGGAACTTTTGGATTCTTGAGGTTCTGCAGAGTCTGTTTTTTTATTTTGAACCCAAAATCAAAAAAAGATAAAAGAAAGGGGGTCAGGTGAAAAAGGAAAAGGAGTTTTTAGATATCTGGAAGGAAGTCAATGAAATGTGGACAAAACTCCCATTGACTTCAATGGAATTAGGATTTCCCCTTGTTAACTATGAGGTTCTGATCTCTCATGAACATACTGGTTCAAAAGCATATCTGTTTTCATTCCTCTGAAGTCTAGAACATGGCTGATATTTTTTGTAAACACTCCAGGAAATGAGATATTAAAAATTCAAGCTTTTAATAACAAATTACATTGATTTCAAATGCAGTTCTTATGGCACTAAGATTTGTTAGGATGGCTATGCAACATTACTTTAAATACCAATTGATTATTAAAGACATTTTCATTTCATTATCATTGAATACTCATAACTCTTTTACTGTTAATACTTCTGCAATATGGTTAATCAGTTTAAATTAAGTTGCTACATATTCAATAACTGTCTTAATATAATAGGAGAAAGGGAAAAGGTCCGGGAAAAGGGCAACATAAAATGATTAGATGCATTAGGGATGGGGATGGAAGGAAAGGATATTTTACAAAGTGAAGCAGATTAGGACTATTTAGTTTGGAAAAGTGAAGGAAAAAATGTTCAGTGTATTAGATGTTTAGTTAATAGTATAGGGAAGACAATCTTAGCTCTCTCATTTACTCATTCCCATAATAGAAATAAAAGGAACACTTGAAGAAATTTGTAGGAATATTATTTTAAAAGGTAAAAGGAAATTTATACAAAGAATAATCCACCTGCAGATTTCTCTGCTATGGGAAAATATTGAAGGAAATGGTTCAGTAAGATTCAGATAAGGATTAGACTTTTATATGAGTAACAGTGACATCTGGATTTACTATAGCTAGGATTAAAACTACAAAGGCTATTTCAGTCCTAATTATTCTGGGCATAAACCAAACACCAGCTGGAATGAGAGGGGAAAAAAAATCCATCAATGGTGTGATGATGCCCAAGTAGGTGTATTGTGCAGCTGTTTCATCTTTCTCTAGTGCAGCCAACTTCCTCATTGTTGGAGTATAATACTGAAATAGACAAACCACCAGTCTTTTCTGGTAATGGCAATTTCTATGGACCATCTTGCTGCCTTCCTCCACACAAAACACTCACCGACTCCAACTTGAGTTCTGCGTATGTAATACACCTAGCAGATTGGATCATTTGTTCTTTAGCCTAAATTAAAAATGTATTTGTCAAAAATACCTGATTCTGTGTGGTGTTCCTCTGAGATTATTAGCAGATTCACAGGCTAGTGGCTGTAAATGTTAATAAGGATGGAAAATAACCCAGCCATCTTTATTTGAATATGTGACCATTCTTTTTGAAGTTGGTAGACATTGCTTAACCAAAGGCTATCAAGTAGATTATGGTAAACAGAAATTTTATAGTCTGATGCCTATAAATTAGGTTTCAGTTGCACTTCACATGGTGGGGTTAGTAGAGGCTTGTCAAACCAGCACCTGCTTATGGACCTTCCAGGTTCCCCAGATCACCAGCAAGGCCCCCTGGGCTGAAGAAGTCTCCACTTCACATGTGTGCTGAGGCACTCTTCAGTTCACCAGCTAATTGTCCCTTCAGTTCTATCCCACACAGGGGGTGAGCAGGGGGTTGGAGGAGTCTAGCCCCAAAACGTTCTAAACATAACCAAACAGTTCAATACTGGACTGCCCATCAGTCTTCCCATGGGACATCCCTACCCTTTACTTTGGGCTTGGTTCCCCGTCTCTTGATCCTTGGGGTCTAACTGCTCCTCACTGGTTGCTGCTCTGGCTAGCAGGCACATCTCCCTACAATGCTACTGACAAAGTTACCTCCAGGTAGAGTTCCATCCTCCTTCCTGGCCAGTCAGCCCTGAACTGAAGCAGGCTCTTTCCTTTAATTTCCCCTCCAGGCTTAGCCCTGATTGCAGGTATAATGGACTGGGTAGGCCTATTGGCTCACCGTAACCCCTTTACTACTGGTGTGGGGCCTCTCTGCCCCATCATAGGGTTTTACTCAAAGGAGATGTAAAAACACTTGGTCCCAGATTCATTTATTCATTCATTCATTCAATTATCTTTTTTTTTTTTTTTGATAGTGACCACAATGTGCTAGGCCCATTCCAGACATGAAAAAATGTACAGTCTCCTACTCTGACTGAGAAACTCACAATCATCCTGACATTTTCTTTCACATTTGACTGCCATTGGGAGGGGTTATTAATTATTTTATTATTGTATTGATTACAGCTTGTTTTTCACCTTCCTCTGCAGCATGGGGCATGGGTCGCTTGCTGATG